>ML664226.1:4666846-4928392 GCA_007570785.1 Antilocapra americana
AAAATGTCCACCATCCAAATCACTGCTTAACAGCTTGGTGCATTTCCACTTAGTCTTTAGAAGCATAGTTATCTTCATACTTCACATAAAATGTGAGCATTCTGCTTTTGTTCACTGAACATTACCTCACCAGCATTTCCATGCTAATACATATTCTTCTAAATGTCATTTTAAATGGCTGTGTAATATTCTATCGAGTGGATGCAGCAGAGAGTTAACCATTTCCCTCTAGTTGGGTATGCTGGTAATTTCATTTTTAAAATACCATTATAAACAACATCATGATAAACCTCTTTGTATATGAGTCTCTTGACTTGCAGGTGGATCCTCAGGCTGTGAGAGCGTGAACATTTTTCCTGAGCTGACATCTACTGCCAACTTGCTTTCCAAAAGGGTGGTGCCAATTTACATTCCGACACTGAGGAGTATGGGCATGAATATCTGTTTTGCTGTGCATTCACCAGCATTCAGTAGAACCTTAAAATTTTGTTTTGCTCATCTGATGGGCAAAAAATAACAACCCATGGAGTTGTTTTAAAGCTATGCCCTTGGGTTTTATCAGAAGGAACAAAACAAAACAGTTAATGTGAAAAGTCATTTTGCCTTTTGCTGCAGTTTTCTTAATCACCCAGTAATTCAACTCCTAGGGGCTTATATTAAAGAAACAATCAGGGAAGGAGGTTTAAGAGGAAGGGGACATGTGTATACCTATGATTGATTCATGTGGATGTATGGCAGAAACCATCAAAATCTTGTGAAGTAATTATCCTCCAATTAAAAATAAAACAAAAGACTTTAAAAAAAGAATAAATAATCAGACAGGTAGACAAAAATACTCATGCAAAGATGTGTATCATAGCATCATTTGTAAAAGCCAAATTTGAAAGATTAATAGAGGATGTGTGATCCCAGGGATGTTGCTGTACCTGTATCCTGTTGTTTTCATTCTGAATCACTCTTGCTCTATCTATTTATTAATCATTCATTCACTCATCTCATATGTGGACTAAGGTCTGTGCTGCTGGCTGGGGATACAGTGATGAATGAAAGATCAGGGAACAAAAAGCTGCCCTCGTGAAGCTTGGTGTTGTCGAGGTGAGGAACCTACTTCACTGAAGTTGGAATAGAGACCATCTGTGCTCTTACAAATCCGACTTCCAAGCCTCTAGTTAATCTGCTTGTTTATTGCTCCCTGGGCTAGACTGCAGTCTCCTTGAGGGAGTGTAGTGGGTCTCTGCTGTCTTGTCAGCCTGGCAAGGTGTTCCTCCTCTTTCTAGTAATAGCAATGTAATTTACACTGGGAACTCTCCCTTGTTCTACATTCATTCTATGGGATTTCAGTGGCATTAACCCATCCTAGGTATTAGAAGGTACATGACCCAGGGGCTTCCTTGGTGGCTCAGAAGGTAAAGAATCTGCAATGCAGGAGGCCCAGATTCATTCCCTGGGTTGGGAAGATCCCCTGGGGAAGGAAATGGCAAGCAACTCCAGTATTCTTACTGGGAGAATCCCCATGGTCAGAGGAGCCTGGCAGGCTACGGTCCATAGGGTCACAAAGAGTCAGACATGGCTAAAGCAACTGAGCATACACGCACTTGTGACCTAGGTCTGGTGTCTCCCAATCCCGAGACCTTTTCTGGGGTTACTTGCCTCGATCCTGGGCTTGGTTAGCTGGTAGAAATGAAACCCGGAAATGCCAGTGACCATCCTGCTTCCCTGGGGTTTGCTGCACACGCTTGGGCAATCTGAGCTCTGCACACGTTCAGCCTCTGCTTCTCTTGCCAAGCCTATGTCCTGGTTTCGGGACTGTGCCAACTGGATGGAAGGGCTGCTGTTTTGAAATGATTTACCCAGAGTTAGTGGCTTTTTGGTAATCTGTCTATCCCAAGGAGCCTTTTATCGTTGTTGTTGTTTTGTAATTTTCCCATATGACACCTGGTGACCCTGCCCTACTGGAAAGGAAGCTGCCTGAGAATGAAGGCCACAGAGAGGAAAGCAGACAGGAGAAAAGGGGAGTCACACTCCCAACAGTGATGTCTGAGTGCCTGATCCAGCCATTCCTGATGCTGGAATTAGTCTTGAACTTTCCAGTTACGTGAGCCAAGAAATACACACTCTCTCTCCATTTTATTGTATTTTATTTTTTTTGCTTAAACCAGTTTTCACTGAGGTTCTGTTACTTCCAAGTGTGACAGAGTGATGGGTATTGTGAGGGACTTCTGCTATCTTTTCTCATACAGCTCAGCACGCTCTCATTTCCCCTCCATGGGTTGTCAGCTTACTTAACTCTGAAACGAAAGAGCTGGGACTCCCCTGGTGGTCTAGTGGTTAGGACCCTGAGCTTCCACTGCAGGGGAATGGATTCGATCTCTGGCTGGGGAACTAAGATCCCAAATGCTGTGCGGTTCGGCCAACAAATAAACAAATTGAAAGAGTCGAATCAGTGGCCCTTCATATTTCAGTGCTGATCATATATACTCGACTTGAGAGGAATCTTGTTGCAGAGGAACTAGGGAAGGCAGAGTTTATCGACCTCACTCCACACTGCTGAAATAATGGCAGCTGGAGGCGATTAAGTGATTGTTCAAAATCACATAAAACAGGCACACACAACTCCTGGGATTCAGACCTTGGGCTATATGGCTCCGAGTCCTGTGTTCAATTGACAGATGTGGAAGCTGAGATCTGTACAAAGGAAGCAACTTTAAAATCACAGGGAATGGCAAGAGGATTAATTAGTGGCAGGCTTTTTTTTTTCTCATTTAAATGAGAAGTTCTTTATTGACAAAGGAAAAGAGATACCTACACAATAAAGAAATATGCATGGCACCATTTTTTAAAAAAACTTTTTATTTTGCTTTGGAGTATAGCCAATGAACAATGCTGTGATAGCTTCAGGTGGACAGCAAAGGGACTCAGCCATCCATATACAGATATCCATTCTCCCCCAAACTCCCCTTCCATGCAGGGTAGTGGCAGGCTCTTTTGATCTTTGCCCAGTGATGTTTTGGGGGGCTGCTCTGGGTCTCTGTTGTGGTTCATGGGCTTATCATTGCAGTGGCTACCCTGGCTGCAGGGCACAGGCTCTAGGCCCACGGGCTCGGCAGTTGCAGAACTTGGTCTCTACAGCATAGGCTTCAGTAGTTATGGTGCACGGGCTTAGTTGCTCTATGGTACGTGGAATCTTCCCAGACCAGGGACTGAACCCGTGTACCCTGGTTGGCAGGCAGATTCTTATCCACTGCATCATCAGGGAAGTCCTTCTGCTTGGTGCTTTTGCCTCTGCATTGTGCTGCCCCTTGGCTGGGAGCAGTCTTAAAGGCATTCTGGGAAAAAGAAAGTCAACATACATTTCTCCCACAGGGCTGGCCAAAACTTAGTTGACTGGTGTATGTGTTGATAGGATGTGGAAAGCCCTCTGCCCTAGGCTTTCTGCCCTAGGCTGTCTAAGAAGTGAAAACTGGTGTCACACTATCTCCACGCTCTTGCCATGACATCATCCCTATCCCTTAGCGCTGCGTGCAGTCATGTGACTTGCTTTGGCTAATGGCTTGTGGGTGGGAACAGCAGTGTGTAAATCTAGGACGTGATTGGCTTAGCTTGCTGCCATTAGTTCTCTGTGACTCTTCTCTGGTCACGAGATGCCTGCTGTAGGTGCTGACCTTCCTTGGCCTGGACCCTAGAATGAGATATTTGGAGCAGACCTGACCAAGCTGGACCTGCACCCCACTGAAGACCAGCCCTAGATAAGCCAGATTCCATCAACCATCACGGGATTATTACCTGAAGTTGCTGAGCTTTTGATATTCACTATATGGCAGTAGCTGGAAGTTACAGAAAGTGTTTATTAAAATTAAAATGAACACACTCACATAACCTGATGATTCTGCCTGTCCTTATTGACCCAGAGGCAACATACATGTACCTGAGAAAAAAGATGTTCACAGCAACATTGTAAGAGCAAAGAAACCAAAAATAACCCAAATGTCCAGCAACAGGGGAACGGATAGAGAAGCACAAATTTTTTGGAACACCACTGCGGCTCTTGAAAGAAATGGTACAGAGCTATTTAAATAAAGCTGGATGGATTTCCAAGACATATTGTTGAGTTAAAAAAGCAAGCTGCAGAACAATATGTACAGTATGATCCCATTTATGTTAAAACACACTCACATGCTTGCTCAAAACAATACTACTCATTCACTATACAATACTATGCATATACTACATGACCAGATATATGCACACATTTATAGGAAAAGATCTAGAAGGACCCACCATAAACGGATAACAAGGGTTACTTCCAGGGAAGAAACTGCGGTTATAGAAAGGTGATTGAAGGGGACTATAGCTTTAACTATAACACAGTTTTTAAAAGGCAAGGACACTCTATCTATATATTACTTGTACATTTGAAAAAATACATAATTTTCTACAAGGGAAGAAATATATATGAATATATATATATGTACATGGTATACTGTGAATATAAACCTAAGGTTCTATTATTTTTTAACATTACATCTTCATTTTTTTTTTTTGGCCAGGCCACCCAGCACATGACATCTTAGTTCCTTGATTGACCAGGGATTGAATGAACCCTCACCTCCTGCATTGGAGGCAGGCGATCTTAACCACTGGACTGCCAGGAAAGTCCCAAAATATTGCATTAAAAAAAAAATCTGCCCATTCTTTTAAAATATTCATTTATTTATTTATTTTGGCCTTGCTGTGTGGCATGTGGGATCTTAGTTCACTGACCAAGGATCTTAGTTCCCTGACCAGGGACTGAACCCTTGGGGGCACGGAGTCTTAAGTACTTGACCACCAGGGAAGTCCCCTCCCTAAGGTTCTATTTTAAATGTCTTTTAGAGGCAGACAGGCCTGACTTCTAATCCCACTTCTGCCACCAGTTATGTGACACATTACCCCATCACTCTGAACTTTTGTTTTCTCATTTGCAAAATGGGGATATTTGTTTCTACTTAACAGAGATGTCATAAAAAGTAAATAAGAATGCATATAAGGTTCTAAGAATAGCATCTGAGAGGTAGTGTATGTTCATTTCAATGTTAACTCCCTTCCCTTCCATTTCCCAGCCCCTCCTCACCCTAACCTTGCTTCTAACCCAGCAGCCAGAGAGTGATGACTGCTTTCTGGTGCCTCCTTAGCTTTACCCTTGCTGTGATAGGCATAATGATGGCTCCCCAAAGGTATCCTAATCCCCAGAACCTGAGACTATGTCAGGTTAGATGGGAAATTAGGGTGAAGGCTGATGAAGGAATTAAGGCTGCTAATCAGCTGACTTCAAGATAGGGAGACCAAGAAACCCCCCTGATGGGCCAGTGGTTAAGACTCCGGACGTCAACGACAGAGGGTATGGGTTTGATCCCTGGTCGAGGAACTGCTGCAAGGTGCCACACGCTGCGAGGTGCAGCCAGAAAGGAAAAGAAGGTAGGGGGAGTAGCTGGGGTTACCCAGGTGGGCCTAATGTAATCATATGGGGCTTCCCTGGTGGCTCAGACACTAAAGACTCAGCCTGCAATGCAGGAGACCCAGGTTCAATCCCAGGGTTGGGAAGATCCCCTGGAGAAGGAAGTGGCAACCCACTCCACTATTCTTGCGGGAGACTTCCATGGACAGAGGAGCCTGAAGGGCTACAGTCCATGGGGTCGCAAAAAGTGGGACACGACCGAGTGACTTTCACTTTCAATGTAATCACAAGGTCACTTCCACAAGGAAGGGAAAGTCTGTGTGAAGATGAAGCCAATCGGAGGAAGTCAGGGCTCACCAGAGGCACCCAGATAAAATCATGGGAGTGTCTGAACCTGTGCCTGAAGTTTTGGGGGCGGCCATGTCTTTTCATTTATATGAGGCAGTAACAATCCATCTTCCCTTTTTTCTTTTTTTTCCCCAGCCAGTCTGAATCGGAGTTCTGTCTTTTGCAAATGAAATAATCCTTTGAGAATCTGATGAGCTAGAAACCCTTTCCCTAGAGACAAACACTTGTGGACAAAACTTTGTGTGCAATTTCAGGGGAACTTTTGACCCCTTGAAGTCTGGCCCCAGGTTATAAAGTCCGGCTTAGTTCTCAACAGACTGCCAGGGAGGCAACAAAAGGAAGAAGACCATCTTCAAGGAGTTCAGGATCCCTCCCTCCATTCCTGGAGGGGAGCTTTGGGTCACAAAGGACTGGATCAAGGAATTGAAGGTGGGAGTTCTCTGTACAGAAGGCTCAGGACAAAAGGCTCTTTGGGATAACTTCAGTCTTAGCTTCTTTGAAGGAAATCTCTCAGCCCTTCTTTTGGAATCCACCAGAGGGAAGATATAAGATGGGAGAAAATTCACTGTCTCTTGAATCTCCCTTCCTGGACTTTTTCTTTTCCCCACACTTGGGACAACCAAAGAATCAGAGTGGTACAGTGACTTGCCTGAGATATACAGCAAATATATGTAGAAGGTCTTGAATCCTGGCCTAGTTAGCTTATGGCTTCTCTTTCCTCTTAGAATAAAAAGGAAGCACCTCACTGTGGCCACCAGGCCCTAGACAACCTGGCCCCTGCCTCTCTGCCTCCATTTTGAGCCTCCCCTCCCCGCTCCTTCACTATGCCCCCTCTGGCTTTTCTGGCTTTCTTTCTGTCCCTCAAACATACCAAGCACGCGCTTTTCGACTGCTCTCCTTTCTGCCTGGAACCAACACTGGATAACACAAGAGGCAGAACAAGCCCACGCTCAAGGGCCCGCAAAGCATGGGCTCTGTCCTTCAACAAGATTTTTATGGGACAACATCCTCTCCCAGGCCTTTTCTGGGACAGAGCCCCGTCACACCAACCCCCTCCCCCAACCCCGGTCCCTCTGTCGGTCAGCCCCGCCACTCCCGACCCGATCCACCAGCCTGTCAGCCATCCCCCTTGTGCCTGCCGCCTAACACCTCGCCTCAGGCCCTTTCCCGCCTATTACCGCTCCCTCAGGTAAAAGAAGAAGAAACGCGAGGGCCCGCACACCCTCCGCCGCACGGGAGAAAGTGCGCGCGAGCCTCAGCGGGCTCGCCTTGGCCTCAGGCCTCCGAGGCTCCGCAGCTGGCGACCGCACTTCCCCGGGCTCTGCGCTTGCCGGGGTACGCGGCCCCGCGGTGCTGAGCGCCAGGTGGCGCTCACGTGCCCGAGCCCGCCAGCCCCACGGAGACTCGTGTTGTCATGGTAACTCCACCGCATCTAATGGGCTACCTGCGCCGTTCGGTTGGGTCCGCTGATCTGATTGGATGGCTGTCGAGTTCATCCCTGTATCTGATTGGATGCCAGGTACTCTCGCTCTTTCGTTCCTCTCAGAATCTCTCTGAGGGTCGGGTTTCTGGAGATGGAAAGTGGCTTGAGTCGCCAGGGGGCGTGAGGGGTGTCGCACCCGGCTTCGAAACTTGGCCCAAGTCAGCTGACCAGATTGGCACCCTCTCAGATACAGCCTCCCATTCCTCCGCCAGAGGGCGCCACAGTGCGCAGGGGCCCTTGGAGGCCTTGGTGACTGGTGACGCCGCTGACGGGCCATTCCTGATTGGTTACATCCCTCCGCTCTAGCCGTCAAGAGACCTGGAGAACGGTGTCAAAGGCAAGAAATTGTGTTCAGGAATAAGGAATGACCTTGGACTCAAAAACTTCAGTGTGCAAAGGACAGTCACCTTTTATTATCCTTTCCAAGCGCCTTAATCTCCCGCAGACGTGCAAATTATTGTTAGAGGGGACGTCTACCTGCAGCTATGGACCCATATAATAGACACCTGTGGGTTTTGCCTGAATGGCATCTGTTATGTTTAAAAGAAACTAATAGGCTTTTTTTTTTAAAGCAGTTTTAGGTTTACGGAAAAAATTGAGCTTAAAGTACAGAAAGTTCCCATATACCCTAATGGGAACTCTGTACCCTAATTCCACACTTCCTAATATGCCCTCTCCTAATTCCTTTTATTATTAACATTCTGCATTAGTGTGGCATATTTGTTACAACTGAAGGAAAACACTGTATGATTCCACTTACATGAGGTGCCTAGAGTAGTCAAATTCATGGGAACAGATAGTAGAATGGTGAATGGTGGTTGCCAGAGGCTGAGGCGGGTGTGTGTGTGTGTGTGTGTGTGTGTGTGTGTGTATGAGGAGTTGTTTAATAAATATAAAACTCCTGTTTTTGCAAGATAAAAAGTTCTGGAGACTGGTCGCACAACAATGTGAATCTACTGAACACTATTGCACTGAACCTTCAAAAGCGTTTAGATGGTTAACCTTACGTTATGTGTATTTTACCATAACTTAAAACAATGCGCTAATTTTAAGTGTCTTCTTCTAGGAGTTATGACAAGCATATACAGTGTATGGCCATCTTCACAATCAAGGTGTAGAACAGTTTCTGGCTTCCCTGGTGGCTCAGTGGTAAAGGATCTGCTTGCCTGGGGCAGGAGACATGGACTCAATCCCTGGTCCGGGAAGATCCCACATGCCTCCGAGTAGCTGAGTCCACGCACCACAGCCATGGAGCCCGAGCTCTAGAGCCTGTGAGCTGTGACTGCTGAGCCCACGTGCTGCAACTACTGAAGCCCTTGTGCCCAGAACCTGTGTTGCACAAGAGAAGCCACCGCAATGAGGGGTCCTCACCCTGCAGCTAGAGAGTAGCCTCTGCTCTCCACAGCGAGAGAAAAGCCCTCAAAGCAATGAAGACTCAGCACAGTCAAATAAATAGAGGCATAAAATTATTTTTAAAAACTCAGAGCATTCCTTTAAAAAAAAATGTTGTTCTGTACATGTATATAATCAACCCCCTATCTCCACTCCCGTGGCCTCAGGCAACCCTAATCTGACTTCTATCTTACAGATTAATAGTCTCTATAATTTCATAGAAATGGAATCATACAGTTTGTACTCCTTTCTGCCTGGCTGCTTTCACTGTTTTTGAGGTTTATCTGTGGTGTTACACATTATCAGTAGGTAATTCTTTTAATTGCATTCCATCCTATCAACATACAATTTGCTTACCCATTGTTTAGAAGGTTCCCATGGTTTCTAGTTTTCCAGATTGGGGTTGTGATAAATAAAGTTGCTGTGACTATTTGTGTGCACGTGTGTTCTTACTTCTTATGGGTAAATACTTCGGAGTGCCTTTGCTGAGTCACGTGGTAAGCTTATGTCTCACTTAACGAAAAACTGATGAGTTGTTTTTCAAGATGCTTGTAGCAAGTTTAATGATGACCCTCATAAGATATTTTCCTAACTCCAAGGAACCTGCGATTGGGACCTTACTTGGAAAGGGGGTCTCTGCAGATGTATAATTGAAGTAAGGATATCAAGATGAGATTGTTCAGGATTTAGACTGGTCCTTAAAGCCAATGACAGGTATCTTTATAAGAGAAAGGAGGGAAAAAAGCCTATATGGATAACTATAACCAACTGATGTTATTCAAAGCAAATTGGTGATTAAAAATTGCCCTGCTTACATTTCCTTACCCTGAAACATCGTTTTCCCTTCTAGAACACCTGTTACTTAATATATTAGGTCATCATGAAAGTGATTATGAAGATCTCTAATGCACAACTATATTCTAATAATACATAATAATTATTAGCAATTACAGTCAGCATTATTATCCATATTAATAGCTAACATTTGAGTCAGTTGCTATATGCCAAATACCACACTAAGTGTCTCATGTGTATTATTTCACTAATCTGCATAACATTCTTGTGAAATAGGCATTATCATTTCTCTATCTTACAGTTAAAAAAATCAGGGCATGGAGAGGTTATCTACTTTGCCCAAAGTCACAGAGATAATATATGAGGAGGAGGAATTTGAATCTAGGCTCAAATTGAAAGCTCGCTTGTAGGGAATTCTTGGTTGGGACTCTGTGCTTTCACTGCGTGGGGCACAGGGGAGCTAAGATCTCAAATGCTACCAGTCATGGTCAAACAAAACAAAACAAAAAAGCTCACTTGTATACCAGGTAAACTTGCTGAATGTAGTGGTGTCATCAAAGATGGCAAAAACAAGGAACTAGCAGCACGCTCAGTAGGGTATGACGTTAATTTAAAGGAAAAGTTTGACGTGATGAATTGTCTTCAAGGATATTTTCAAGGTATTTATTAGGTTAAAATCAACTTGCAATTCTTGTGGATGCTGACAGGCTGCCCTGTTAACCTTCAGTTCAGTTCAGTTGCTCAGTTGTGTCTGACTCTTTGCGACCCCATGGACTGCAGCACGCCAAGCCTCCCTGTCTATCACCAACTCCCAGAGTTTACTCAAACTCATGTCCATTGAGTCAGTGATGCCGACCAACCATCTCATCCTCTGTCGTCCACTTCTCCTCCCGCCTTCAATCTGTCGACTAAAAACAATGTACTACTTAAGAGTTGTGAGTTAAGTTTTATTTGGGGCAAAACAAGAACTGCAGCCCAGGAGGCAGCATCTCGGAGAGCTCTGAGAGACTGCTCCAAAGCGGCAGTGGGGGAGAGTCAACGTATAAGGGTTTGGTGAAGGGGGAGTTCAGTGCCATGAAGCACTCATTTTACAAAAGTCTTTTTGTTAGTCATGAGGATCTGATGTCACCATGAAGGGATTTAGTGCTTCTCTAGATATGAGGAGATGCAAGGATTGAGATCATAAAATCTGGTCCTAGAAACATCCGACTATCTACAGACCTGCCCAAGCACAGAGTGCCTCACTCTTCCCTGAACACCCCCAGGGGTTGTTGAAAGCCAACAGCTATAGCAGCATGGGGTTTAATCTCAGTAGTGAAGTTGCTCAGTCATGTCCAACTCTTTGCGATCCCTAGGTAGTTAGAATAGGAAACAGGAGTCCAAAATGATGGTGGCTAGAAGACAAGGAAGGGAAACCCTGCGAAAGTAGAACAAGGAAGGTCCGAGGACCTGAGTGAGAACTGCAGGTAGAACAGCACTCCTGTCTAAGCCCAATTTGCATAGGGCGGGCCCAGGGGGCAGAAATAAACATATAAAAGAGGAGCTAAAGCGCTTGCTCTCTCTCTCCTGCACCTCGAAGATGGACTCTCTCTCTCTCCCACCCGCTTTGGTGTTCTTCTCTTCTCGGCCTTGGATCTGCACGCCCTCACGCTTCGAGGATGAATTCTCTGGCTATCATCATCTAAATAAAATAGAGCTGTAACACTGAGCTATAACACTGATTTATTCAAGAGCTATAACACAGTCTGTCCAAGACCTGAGAGCTGTGGCCCACCGAGGGCTTCAGTGTCCGTCACTCCAAGTCTTTGTTGTGATGAGACAAGAGCCGAGGAACATACCCTCACGTGATATCTACACTCGCCTGACACCATGAACTGTAGCCTAGTTTCACCAGGTTCCTCTGTCCATGGGATTTTCCAGGCAAGAATACTAGAGTGAGTTGCCATTTTCTTCTCCAGGAGATCTTCCCGACCCAGGGATCGAACCTGGGTCTTCCGCATTGTAGGCAGACGCTTTACCATCTGAGTCACCAGGGAAGTCCCTCAATCTCCGTAGAGGCAGATGGCAAATGCCTTGCTGTTCATTCATTAGCAGTGCTCTTGGTAAGGGCCAATTTGAAGTTGACAAATCCTTCCCAGCATCAAAGTCTTTTCACATGAGTCAGTTCTTCGCATCAGGTGGCCAAAGTACTGGAGTTTCAGCTTCAGCATCAGCCCTTCCAATGAATATTCAGGACTGATATCCTTTAGGATGGACCGGTTGGATCTCCTTGCAGTCCAAGGGACAGTCAAGAGTCTTCTCTAACACTACCATTCAAAAGCATCAATTCTTCGGCGCTCAGCTTTCTTTATAGTCCAACTCTCACATCCATACGTGAATACTGGAAAGACCAAAGCCTTGACTATATGGACCTCTGTTGTCTCTGCTTTTTAATATGCCACCTAGGTTGGTCATAACTTTTCTTCCAAGGAGTAAGCATCTTTTCATTTCATGGCTGCAGTCACCATCTGCAGTGATTCTGGAGCCCCCAAAAATAAAGTCTGTCACTGTTTCCACTGTTTCCCCATCTATTTGCCATGAAGTGATGGGACCAGATGCCATGATCTTAGTTTTCTGAATGTTGAGCTTTAAGCCAACTTTCTCACTCTCCTCTTTGACTTTCATCAAGAGGCTCTTTAGGTCTTCACTTTCTGCCATAAGGGTGGTGTCATCTGAATATCTGAGGTTATTGATATTTCCCCCGGCAATCTTGATTTCAGCTTGTGCTTCATCCAACCCAGCGTTTCTCTCTTCATATAACTTACTAAGCAGGGTGACCATATACAGCCTTGATGTACTCCTTTTCCTATTTGGAACCAGTCTGCTGTTCCATGTCCAGTTCAAACTGTTGCTTCCTGACCTGCATACAAGTTTCTCAAGAGGCAGGTCAGGTGGTCTGGTGTTTCCATCTCTTTCAGAATTTTCCACAGTTCGTGGTGATCCACACAGTCAAAGGGTTTGGCATAGTCAATAAAGCAGAAACAGATGTTTTTCAGGAACTTTGTTGCTTTTTTGATAATTCAAAAGATGTGGCAATTTGATCTCTGGTTCCTCTGCCTTTTCTAAAACCAGCCTGAACATCTGGAAGTTCATGGTTCACATACTGTTGAAGCCTGGCTTGGAGAATCTTGAGTATTACTTTACTAGCCTGTGTTCAGTTCAGTTTAGTTGCTCAGTTGTGTCTGACTCTTTGTGACCCCATGAATCACAGCACGCCAGGCTTCCCTGTCCATCACCAACTCCCGGAGTTTACCTAAACTCGTGTCCAGTGAGTTGGTGATGCCATCCAACCATCTCATCCTTGGTTGTCCCCTTCTCCTCCTGCCTTCCATCCTTCCCAGCATCAGGATCTTTTCCAAAGAGTCAACTCTTCGCATGAGGTGGCCAAAGTATTGGAGTTTCAGCTTCAACATCAGTCCTTCCAATGAACACCCAGGACTGATCTCCTTTAGGATGGACTGGTTGGATCTCCTTGAAGTCCAAGGGACTCTCAAGAGTTCAAAAGCATCAATTCTTCGGCACTTAGCTTTCTTTATAGTTCAACTCTCAAATCCATACAGGACTACTGGAAAAACCATAGCCTTAACTAGACGGATATTTGTTGGCTAAGTAATGTCTCTGCTTTTTAATATGCTATCTAGGTTGCTTATAACTCCTTCCAAGGAGTCAGCATCTTGTGGCGTGAGTGCAATTGTAAGGTAGTTTGAGCATTCTCTGGCATTGCTTTTCTTTGGGATTGGAATGAAAACTGACATTTTCCAGTTCTGTGGCCCCTGCTGAGTTTTCCAAATTTGCTGGCATATTTGCTGGTACATCTACTTCTGCTTTATTGACTATGCCAAAGCCTTTGACTGTGTGGATCACCACAAACTGTGGAAAATTCTGCAAGAGATGGGAATATCAGATCACTTGACCTGGCTCTTGAGAAATCTGTATGCAGGTCAGGAAGAAGCAGTTAGAACTGGACATGGAACAACAGACTGGTTCCAAATAGGAAAAGGAGTACGTCAAGGCTGTATATTGTCACCCTGCTTATTTACCTTTAAGCTGAACTTTACTAACAGTATCGCACATTTCTAACCTTGATATTTATTAGGGTTTGAAAAGTGCTGCTCAATGCTCAAGAAAAAAGAGTCCATGTACTCCTAGTCAGACTACAATTAAAAAAAAATCAGTGTTCTATGTGCTTTTAAATAGAGGGAACCGGAAAGGAAGAGGGAGGTATGAGATATGCACGGGACCAGGTGATGTGAATTCAGAAGCAGAGTGGAGTGATACACCTCTCAGCCAAGGAACACCAAGGATTGTAGACAGTTACCAGGAGCTGGCTGAGAGGCGTGGTATGAGGCATGGGATCCTCTTGGGGAGTCACAGAAGGAGCCGATCCTGCTGACACTTTGACTTCAGACTTCTGGTCTCTAGAACTCTCAGAGAATACACTTCTGTCGTTCTCAGCTAGCCAGCTTGTGGCAATTTGCTATGGCAGCCCAAGCCAACAAATACATGTACTATTTTTTTCATGATCGAATTTTTTTAAATGGTGTGTATGGGCAAGGGGGTGTGAATTAATGTCAACGAGTCATGGAGTGGACACTCACTACTTTGAAGGACTGTCCCCTGCCCCCTGCCATGTCATTCTGTTGGGGCTGTCAGTTAAGGGAACCCCTGCATTCTCTACTAAAGAATGTTATGACTTCAGGAGATGAATTCACTTCTGGGCAGGAAGGGTCAGGTTCCTGAGGGAGTCTGATCCAATCTGGGTGGGATGGGGAGGGGAGGAGTCAGCTATGGCAGGGGTGGGTGTGGGGGGATGGGCAAGAGCAAGCTTGCCAACTGGACAGTTGCTTAGCTGGAGGTGGTCATTTAAGATCTGAAGAGGACCAATCAGACTCCTTTTCCTGACGGATATGGATGTAGAGAGAGAGAGAGATGGAATATCCTAATTTTGTTTCCCATTTTTCTGCAACTGCAGCACGTCTTGTTGATTTCCTACCCAACTATCATTCCCCTTCCATGCTTTCTTGCTGGCAAAGCCCATGTCCCATGATATAGACTAGAAATGACAGATGCTCACTTTTCAGACTGCAATGCAACCCAGTCTGGTCCCCTAGAACCCAGTCTGGCAAATGAGAAAGAAGAACTCTTCTAGGGAAAAAAAAACGTCAGACACATAAGGGGGAAGTCCTTCCCCACATTTTCTGCTTTAGATGTCACTGTCTGGGGACATGATGTGTGGTACTGTTGCAGACAGTTTGTACCCATGAGGGGAAAGCAAACTCTTCTCAGAGATGCCAACTTAGTGCCTGACACTGAGCAGCTGAACTAACCCTGGGATTTTGTGTCTTTAAAATGTTAGATGAGCAAAAGGAATCTCTACCATGAGCAAAAGAGATCTATACCATTTCAGCTCTCTCTGTTGGGAATTCTGTTTTCTTCAGCTGAAGGCATTATAACAGATTCAGCATTATAAGCCTACAATTTCAAATGACCATTTGTCACCACCACAGAGATCTGTCTGAGAATAAAGTCAATAAAGGACAAAGCAGAATCACTCAAACACCTGGATCCAACCATGCCTGAAGTCCTTCTGTACACCTGGGCTTCTCTGGAGTCCTTCATTTCTGCTTGTGGCTTACAATGGTCTGTGCTGCATTTTGTGACCTGTGACTACAGTGGTCCTGGCCGATGTGAAATTTAGAAAAGTTCAGAGAAATCAGTTAAGCTGCCAAAGGTCACCCTGCCAGTGAAGGGGACATTTGTTTGAATGCAGAGCCGAGATGTTCCAACCCAGTTTCCCAGTCCCAGAAAGGACAGGAGCCCTAGATGGAGTGAGACCCAATGTATGTGTTTATTCTGGAGTTGACAGCAGCAGCAGTGGGGGAATCGGCCAGACTCAGGGTGTGGTGAACAGAAAGGGTGGACACGGGCGTGTGCATGTCTAGGGGAACATGGGAGACTGGTCCGTTGACATTCACAGCCAGCACGAGGGTTAGGACACTAAGTCTTATACAAACAGCAAAGAGACAAATGATAGACAGACAGACAGACAGACAGAGGTTTTGGGGGGCAGGGATCCCCCAGACATGCATGGCCCCTCACCTGGGTGGGAAGCCCCGGGGAGGGAAGACAGACACAGTGGAGACTGAATGCCCCCCACCCTGAAACAGGGAGCTGGGCCCGCCTGCCTCCCACCACCCCCAAAGCCTCCAGGGGTAGAAGGATGGGCAGGCCCAGGGCTGCCTCGCACCACGTGGCTCGGACGTTATGGCTTCGAGGAGATGAATTCACAGTCCGGGCAGGAAGGGATGGGGTCCTCAGGGGGCCTGGTCTGATTCCAAGCCTTGGCCAGACCTGCAGGACCGGGTAGCAAGGAAACATTAGTGATAGTGGACAGCCAACCCATGACCTGGCTGGTTATGGCTGTCAAACACCCCAGGGACCCAGGAATCCTGGTGCTATGTCCCTCCATCCTCAGACCCGAGAGTCCAGCCCCTCTCATCCCTGGTCTGCATTCCTTACCTCTCACTCTGAGTTCTCTTTCTCTGACAATCCTTTGCTGCCTTTAGTGAAGCTGGTCAAAGTCTTTTCCTGAAGGGGGAAATCCAGAAGGCTCAAGAGGAGGGGTACAGAGGCAAAACAGTTGCTAGTAATGGACCTAATAAGACATCACACCTGTTTTCATCATTATAGTTCTCCTTTTTTGCCCGGCTCTGAAGTGATGGGGCAAGTGGTACTACAGACCCATTCTGCAGATGGGAAAACAGGGACACAAGGAAGACATCACTGGAAATGTGAGAAGAGGCAACGAGGCCACTGGGGTGATGGGGAAGACCCTGCACAGCCCCCAAGGAGCTGAAACCCAGTCCTGAGAGTGCTGGGGAGCCACAAGAGGGCTGAGCTAGAGAATAGTCAGGGTCAGCCACAGAACCTCATCGGCTGAAAGTCAAGGTCACAGCCAGACTCTGCCAGGGTTCAGCTTCTCTCCACTGAGGAGCATGGCGAGCTTGGCTCACAGGAGCTGCCAGAGAAGTTTGTGAATAAATGAGTGGGTGAATTAGAAGAAGAGTAAGTGATGAAAGGAGGGAGACCTACCATCTGTTCAGCTAAGTATAATCACAGTCTTTTCAAAACTCACTTCTGAGTTCTGTGCTCAGCCCTTTACATCCCTCCCACCTCCAACCCCAGAGAAAACTTCAAAACAGGGCCACACTAGTCAATTCCAAGTGAGGAACTGAATCCAGGTGTAAAATGCAAGGTACACCCAAACTCGGCAATCCAGATAAATGCTATTGTAATACCATCTTTTTAAACAAAATAAAATCAAAATCAATGCAAAAATTGTCCATGATGAGCAAAATATAAATTTTAAGTAAAAGCTAGTCCAGTGCCATTTTAATGAAAGCTTGTTTTATTTAAAATTTATTTTATTTATTTAAAATTGAAATGTATTTAAATTGTCAGTAAAGGCCAGGTCCTGGGCTCAGAAACAAAAGACAAAAGAAGAAATATGTTCTTAATTTTGTATTTTTTGTGTTTTTTTCCCCCTGGACTATTAAACTAGTTGAGAAAATATTGAAAAAAAAAAAGAAGAGTAAGTGTACTGAACTTCATACTATTGTAAATGTTTTATTTATACCCTGCAAGAATTTAGTGTAATCTTACTTTCTGGGCTTTAGTGACAGGTAGAATCATCAATAGTTTTGAAAGTTACTTCTTTGCTTTTCTTGGCTTCAAATGAGAGAACCCATGTTTGAAAATGTCTCTTGACCAATTAAGGATCTTAAGCAATCTTAAATTTTTAATTTAAAAATTGTCAAGCTGATTCTCCCGTGACCCTCAAGGCCTCTTGGGATCTTCCCATCTCCTTCTTTCTCTGCTCCAGGCTCACCACTGACACCCCCCTCTCAATGATTTGAAGGAACTGGCAGCCTTACCCTCTTCCTACAAGCTTCTTTACCTAAGCCCATTCCTTCTCAACCTCCATGCCTCTGCTCAAATGTCTCCTCCTCTGAGAAGCTCTCCAGGACTCCCTAATTGAAAGGGCACCTCCAAGTCCCCTCCAGATTCCCTCTCCCCCTCCAGATTCTCAAACATTTTGAACCACAACCCAGGGAAAAAATAAATTAATACCGTGATCCTTGGTTTCCTGCCTTATGAAAATTTCTGTTCTGTTCTATTTCAATTTTATTTTCTTACTCATTTCAAAAGAAAAATTGTTGATCCCTACCCAGTAAACCACAATCCACCAATTTCCACAGCCTGCTTTAAATAACAAATAAAGAAAGCCCTTCTCTATTTTATCATCAAGTTTTTTCCCCCCCTTTTCTTTGGGACTTAGCATCATGGGTAATAATAAGAAGAAGAGCTGACTATTTACTGAGCCCTTACTAAGAGGCGGACACTTAGTCCTGCATTAACTCACTGCATCTTCACATCTGTACTAACAATAGATGCTTCTAACGGTCCCATTTCCCAGCTGGGGAAACTGGGGGCACAGAGAGATCAAGGAACTTGCTCTAAGTCACACAGCTAAAGAGGGCAGAGCGAGGATTCGAACCTGTGACTGAGCAGCCCACAAAGACATGAGGGGTTGCGCGCACGGAGGGGCCTTGGGAGGCGCCCCACTCACCTCCACCAGCTGATGCCAGTGCTCCACGGGCTTGCGTGGGTTGGCCAGCATCTCGGCCCAGTGCTCGCGGCCGTGGGGGTCGGCGGCGTCGGGACCCACGCGGCACACGCCGATCACCTCGTTGTGCCCAATGCTGGGGGTCACGGCAGGGCGGTGAGCACCCCGGCGGGCCGGGCCCCACACCCCACCCTCACTCCGCCCCTCCTCACCAGTCGTAGTCTACCACCGCAATGCTGAGCCCCACATTCTCCACGCTCTCGGGGGCCACGTCGAACACCAGCGCCTCGTTGTACGTGGGGTTCAGCGTGTTCTTCTTGATGGAGGTTTTCCGTTTCTTCAGACGCCGCCCCTCGCTGATCAGAGAGGCCTTCACATAGGGGTCTGGGGCCGGGCGCGGAGAGAGGGCGCTGACCCAGGTCTTCATCCCTCGGACCCCATCCCTCAGACCTTTCTTCTCCCAGACCCAAGGCTTTGGTTCCCCAACCTTTTCTCTCCTAGCCCCTCAGACCTAGGAGTCCAGACCCCAGACTCTCGGGGTCCGGACCCCGCTCCCCTGCTGGCTCAGGACTCTGTGGAGTCTGGGCTTCCAGCCCCCTCCTCGCTCAGACCCAATCTCACCCGCCTCCCCACCCCTCAGAAGCCTGTGCCTTTCTGGAACCCACCTGAGAAGCCGGTGAGGTCCATCGCTTTGAGGTTAGAGGCTTTGATGATGGTCACGGTGAGGCGGCCGGCCGTGGGGAGGTAGCAGAGTGAGAAATTGAGCTCCCCAAGATCTGCCTTTTCCTGCGGTTGGGGGAAGGGGGTCAGCCATGCGCTGTCTCAGCCTCCCTCCAGTCTCTCCCTGACTTCCCCATCTCCAGCCTCCAGCTCTCCTCCCCAATTTCCAGGGCTCAGGTTTCCCATCCACTTAACAATCTGACTCGGGGCCAAAACCTGGTAAACTCCCTGGCCACAGCGGCCCACCACTGTCAAAGCCTATTTGTTCTGCGGGGAAAGCTGGAAGAGGTGTGGGTGGGGGGAGATCAGGAGGACAGAAACAGGGAGGGAGAGAGAAGAACACTGTGAGAAGTCGGCTGAGACAGAGATGCAAACGCCCAGAGACAGAATGACAGACCCACAGAAATCTAGAGTCAGAACGACCCAGAGCAGAGCGAGGTGGGTGGGGTGTGTGTGTGGGTGTATCCCTGGCTCAGACAGTAAAGAATCCACCTGCAATGTAGGAGACTCGGCTTTGACCCCTGGGTCGGGAAGATTCCCTGGAGAAGGGAATGGCAACCCACTCCCATATTCCTGCCTCGAGAATCCAATGGACAGAGGAGCCTGGTGGGCTACAGTCCATGGGGTCAGAAAGAGTCAGACAGTGCTGAAGCGACTAATGCATATGGAGACCCAGCGAGTGACAGAGACCCAGAATGAGAGGGGAGGGAAAAAGGCAGGGGGGCGGTGCGGGGAGAGAGAGAAACAGAGGCAGAGACCTTCATGGAGAAAGGGACAGAGATCCAGAGAGGCGGGACTGAGAAAGACACACGGAGAGGTCAATCTTGGGGCAGGAGACAGACAAGAACCAGCATGAGGTCACAAGGGAGGCAGATCCCCTGCCTCGACGCACGCACCCTGCAGCGGTGCCCAGAGCTAGGGGACCTGCGCCCAGCTGCCCTGGTCTTCAGCCCCATCTCAGCACCTCGCCCCCATCCACGTGGCCGGAGCCCAGGTCCCTAGATTCCCCACACGCTCCCGAGGCTCTGCCTGGGCTGTGTCTTCAGCGAGAACACCCTCCCTCCCTGTCGCCTCTCAGTCATCAAGCCTCAGCTTAGCTGCCACCTCTTCCCACGTGCTCCCAGACTCCCTGCTGCGCTGAGCCAAGACTCCCCCCAGGCGTCCCCAGGATGCTGACCCCTAGATCTGGAGCAATCAGGAGGAGAAGAGAGAATGTGAGGTGATGGAGGAGATAAGGATGGATGCAGCTGGGGGCCCTCGAGCGGGGCGGCCTCGGGGAACAACAGGGAGCAGTGCCAGGACCCTACAACTAGGCAGGTGGTTCTCAGAGCCTGAGCCTGGGGGACGGAGCAAGCAGGCTGTGGTCCCCCCAGGTGAAGGGGACCTTAGGAAGAGCCACACACACCTGGTTCAACTGTGTCCTTGTACACAGGGGCAAACGGAGGCTCAGAGATGGGAAGGAGCTTGAGTTGGGCCATTGGGTGGGCAAAACCAGCCCTCTCACGGTATGAGGACAGGGCTCACACCCCTCCCCACTCACACACAGCTTCCCCAGATCAACAGAGAGCTGGAATGTTGGGAAACCCACGGACTGGAAATGAGATGGCTGAGGAGTTGGGAGGGTGTGAACTTCGGGATGTAGAAGGGGTCAGGACACCCGAACAAAGACCCAGGAGCTGGGCTCGGGGAAGGGTTGGATGTACAGGAGAACAAGGTAGTAAGACAGGCGGAAGGGGCCAGTGGGGGCTGTTGGGGGCACTGGGGAGATGTCAGGATATCGGGGATTCCAGTATGAGGCTTTAGGGAATCACTCTATCAGGATTCTGGTGGAAACCATGAAGACACAGAGCATTAGATTAAATTAGAGAGCTTGAGGGTCAGGGCTTTGAAACAAAATTGTTCAGAGATCAGAGGGGCTGGGGGTTTCAGGAAGACCAGGAATTGAAAAATGAGGAGGTTGTAAGGGGGAAGGAAGTTTGACAAACAAAAGCCAGGACCTCTAGGCTTGGGAAGTTGGAGGATCAGGAATCCGGGGTCAGAGGGCAGGAGTCATGGGGTCACGTCATGGAGTTTTGATAAAATGGGTGGCGTCTGTTACAATTTTCTCAGTGGTTACCATCAGATGTCAAGGTGGGGTCAGAAGTTGGGAAATCTGGAGCCTGGTTCTGATGTTAATATTTAACTAAGGAAAGAAGGGGAGTGGGAGCCCATTATCCCATTCTCTATTCCTGCTTGCACATTTGCAATATTTTGCAGTAAAATAAAGTTAAAAAGACAACTCCATGATCCAGGAGTTATGAGGCTGTGAAGTGGTAGTGGGGGGAAAGGAGATGGCAAGCTGAGGGGTCCTGGGTCCCCTGGGGAAGCGGGTGCAGGAGCCACTGACCGAGCCACCCTCCACGATGTCCCTCCACAGCGGGCGGTCGGGGGGCTGCTCAGCCAGCTCCAGGAGGTTGTCCAGCACCACCTGGCCAATGAGGTCGTGCCGGGAGAAGCGGTCAAAGTCATAGACGCTGAAGTGCAGTTTGCGCTGCGCCAACTCAGCCAGTGGCACCGAGAACTGAAACGTCTCGTTGAAGACAGGGTTCAGGGTCTTCCTGTGCACCTGGAGGGGGTGGGCAGGAAGGGAGATAGACACCATGCCCACCTGCCCCTCCTCCCTCAGACCCGGGGGTCCAGGCCCCCGGCCCCTCCTCCCTGGGGCCTGGATGTCCAGCCCTCCACTCCAGACCTTGGTCTGAAACTTCTTCTTGCGGTCAGGCAGCAGGTAGATCTTGACGTAGGGATCTGAGAAGCCATTGGAGTCCTTGGCCGGGAGGTCCAGGGCCTGCAGGATCCGCACCACCAGCTGGTCGGAGCCGTAGAGATACCGCAGGGCGAAGCTGATGCGGCCGCAGGGCGCCCCGGCGCCGGCCTCCCCAGAGCCGGGGGCCCCGCCGCCCCGCCGGCCACCAGGTCCAGTCCCCTGGTACAGCTCTGGCTTGATCTGTCCAATGAGCTTGGCCTTTTCCTCTCCGCCCGGCAGGGGTAAGGGTAGGGCGGGCGGCCGCTCCTCACTGCCCGGGTCGGGCTGCGGGGTCAGGGTCTGCTGGGTGAGGGGCCGGGGTAGGGCAGGGTACCTGCAGGGGGTGGGGAAGACAGTAGGGTCAGTGGCTCTGATCTCTGACTGCATCTGAAGACTCAGGAGGCCTCTCCAGGCCTCCTTCCCAAATCCCATAGCCAGACCCCCACCTTTGCCCACTGTGACCTTGAGGAGGCGCTTGAATCCTCTGAGCCTCAGTTTCCCCATCCGTATTGGGGGGGTGGCCATCCCCTTCTCTAAGCTAGCTCCAACCCAGACCTGGGCTCTCCGCAGCCTCCCAAAGCTTCCATCTGACCTCCAGGAGTGACCCTGAGTAACTTCTCTGTGGAGCCCTGGGGCCTCCCTCACACAGCCCAGACCCCCTGCCTCCCACCTGCCCTTTTCTAGATTTCCCTGGCCCATCCTCACGTCCTCGCACCTGGCCATCTCTCCTCCGCGGCCTGTTCTTTCTCTCGCACTGTCTTTTCTGTGCTTGTGGAACACTATGGAAGCTCACAGCTCCATCCTTAACCATCTCGGCCATCATCTGCGCTCCTCACTCGCATGCTTTCCGTGGATGAGCTCACCTGTGCCCCAGGTCTCCATGACCACCGGCAGCCTCTGTCTGCTAGTGTGTCTCCTGGGCTCCAGCCAGGTTCAGCCCCTCAGCCCCATCAGACACCACATACCTCTTGTGTTCCCCACCGGGCTCGTTCCCTTCTCCCCAGCCCACTACGACCCACCTCGACCTGCAGGTCCGACACCTGGGGCCATCCTCACCTCCCCCTCTCCCCTCAAACCCCTTCTCTCCTGTCTCCTGTATTTTCCCACCCCGACGGGCCCTTCTCATCCATCCTTTCCTGCGTGGCCGTTGCAGCCGTGGTGAGGTCCCTGTGATGGGGCCCCTAGTGCCGATGGGGCAGTACCAGATGCACTGAGAGGCAGGCAGGGGCTGGGAGAAGCGGGGTGGGGGAAGCGGGGCGCACCGAGCCATGAAAAGGGACGTGGGCTGAGATGCCTTCAGCTACTGATCAGTGTGCCATTCCCTGCTCCCACAGCAGGTCATTAACACCCTCTGAGCCTCAGTTTCTTCATCTGTATAAAGGGGGAATGAGGAACTCAGAACCAATGTATCCATCCACCTCTGGAGGGCTTCCCCAGACACCTCAGACTACATTTTCCATGAGCCCCTGACCAGCGCCCACCCCCACCCCCGGAGGAGAACTACCCATGAACCTCTGGGGCCTGGGACAATCCCTCTAGAAGGGAGTTTCCCCCAGAGGCTCCCCCAGGTCTCTCTCATTCAACAAGACCAAGATAAGCTCAGGGTCTCCCTCAAACCCTCCCCTCTTCCTAGGTCCTCTGACAGCCCCACCATCCACCCAGTCACCAGGCCAGACCCCTGGGTGCTGTCCTTACCTCTTCCGACCCCCTCCTACCTGCAGCCGCTAGCCCCTGGTTCCATCCTGACTTGCTGCTCCCTGACTCTCTCTACCTCATCTCCTCCTCCGCCATCCCCGTGATCTCAGCTCAGCCTCGTCCTCTCCTGCCTGGACTCTTGGCCTCCAGTCTGTCCCCTGTGTGGCCCCAGAGAGGTCTTTCTATACCCAGAGCTGACCTCCTCTGCTCACAGCCCTCGGTGGCTCCCCAGCATCCCAGGACAACATCCCAGACCCTCAATCTGGCATCCAAGACCCTGTGTCATAGGGCCCACCCATATCCCCTAAGCTACATTTCTGCAGACCGGGTCTGGCTGGCCCGGAGTCAGGCTGATCTGGGGACCCACTTTCCCTGGACTAGGAGTGACATGACGGTCTATCTGCCGTGCTCACCTCTACTTTTTCCCAACACTCAGCTCAGGTCTAGGTCATATTAGGCGCTCAATAGGCATGCATAGAATCAGGATCAATGGATCAATGAACGGCAAGTCCCATCAATGATCAACTGCATTGTGCCTCAGGGACTCGGGGGTCTGATCTCCATTCTCTTCCACCTTCCTGATCTCAAGAGTCCTGTCCCTATCTCCCTCCACTGGTTTTAAGAGCTCAGACCTCTAGCCCCCTCCTCCCTCAAGCTCAGGAGTCTGGGTCCCCAGCCTCGTCCTTCTCCAGGATCCAGGACTCCACGCCCCAAGCCCCCTCCTTTCCCAGGACTCGGGAGCGCCACAGACGGGAAGGCGACCCCAAAGAGGAGTGGAAGTTCAGAGTGGACCCCCAGCCTGGTGGCCTGTCTCACCTGGTGGTGGGTGCCAGGCTTGTGACCTGCTGATGAGACTGGGCACTGGGCAGGCTCCCACCACTGGGGGGCAGCAGGAGCAGCCCCGAGCCTGCCCCGCCCTCCGAGGGCAGCTCAGGAGATGTCTGGCTCGGTTTGACCCCAGCCGCTACTGCAGCAGCTGCGGCCTCTGGGTAGGAGTCCATGTCCAAGTAAGAGGGCTCAGGGGGGTCAGACCCCCCTAGGCTGCCTGGCTCCAGCAGCTCGGCAAAGGGTGGATGGTGGGCCGTGTGGGCATGGTGGTGTGGGCCCCCCAGCAGGGGATGGCCGCCCAAGCCGGCCCCTAGGTGGTGCCCGCCGCCGCCTACCAGGCCTGCCAGCCCCACCCCGGGGCCTAGGTCTTTGCGCAAAGGACCACCGCCCACGGTTGAGCCTCCCTTGTCCCTCCAGGGCACCCAGCACAGCTTCCAGGACACGAAGAGGGAGACCCCCAGAAGGACAATGCCACAGAATGTCACGATGACCGACAGCAGGCTCACGGAGATGTCTGGAGAGAGGGAGGACAAAGGTCAGGGGTCAGGGTGGGGTCAGAATTTAGCCTCCCGCTGCTCTCCCCAAAAAAGCTAAGCTTTAGTGTTGGCCTCTCACCGTCCTAAACACATCACGCATGCTACTCAGTACAGACTCCACGGCTATGCAACATCGGTGTTTCTGTCTAACCATTTCAAAGATGAGGAAACCGGGAGGTTGGGTGACTCAGGCAGGCTACACAGCTAGTCCATGACAGATCTGGGATTTGAATCAGCAGTCTGTCTTCCGACTTGACCTTTTTTATTCTCTTGATCGCTAGCCCTCACTGCCTCTCCTATAAGTGGATACATCCTCCAATTTAGAACCAAGCTTCCCCCAAATGCTCAGAGGTGATCAAAAAGAGAGGAGACCGCATGGCACAGTTAGGTAGGTCAGGGTTCAAATTCCAGCTTGCTGTGTGGCTTTGGGAACATATCTTCACCTCTCTGAGCTTGACCCGCCCCATTTGTCCAATGGGAAAACTCAGTTCTGCCTCTTATAGCTGTTTTAAAAATGGAGGGAGTGAACTGCTTGCAGAGGAAGCTGGGGAAGATAATAGCAAACATTTCTTGAGTGGTTACTATGCTTTATAGACATTAGCTTCCTTATGCCTCATGGACATCCTAGGAGCTTGGCAACATGATTATGCCCATTAATACTGTTCACAAAAGGAAACTGAGACCAAGAGACACAAAGTTACCACTGACACAAAGTCCTGTAGCAGGACTGGGGGAGGCAGAATTTGAGTCTGGGGGGCCTGGCTCCGGAGCCCACCGTCTTCACCACTGGGCTACCACAATTCAGTGTTTCCCAATGAATGGCGGATCAAGCAGGACTTTTGTTAGGGTGATAAATCCTAGTGCTGCCACTTGCATCCGGCACCATCTCCCCCCACCACCAACATGTTCTGAATGCTTGCTGTGTGTGGATGTGCCTTTCAGAGAAGCCTAGGACAGCCCAGATCCTGAACCGAAGGTTTGTTCAGTAAGTGGTGCCAGAAGTGGGGTTTTTCAAGGAAATGTGAGTTTGTTTGGGTGTTGACTCTTGGGTCTCCATGACGTGGATCACAGAGGGAAATTCCTGCTGTGTACAGACGGTGGGTTACGGGGAGCACAGGGAGGAGCAGGTCACCAAACCATTGGTAGCAAGGACAGCAGGGTGGAAGAGCTGTGTCCTGTCCCTTTAGGGAATGCTTGGTGACAAGGGGATGTCCTTCAGTCCTGAACTGCCCAGTGAATCTAAGTTAGTGGTCCCTGATGTTCATCCTTATGACACTATACCACCTGAGGGTGATTGATCCCATTTTACAGATAAGGCAACTGAGGCTCAGAGAGATAGGAAGTGACCCTGCAGGGCCATAGGGCAGGCAATGGCGGGACTCTGAGTTTCCCACCCCACCCCAACCCTTTGAAGTGTCTGTTTTGAAATGGTCAGCATCTACTTAGAGTTCTGGGGGCCTGTTAGAAACCAGAGCAAGAACTCCCCAGCCTTCTGAACATGGGAAGAACTGAGAAAAAGGGGTCATTTTGGAAGAGAAGGGGGAGAAAAGTTGGACAGATACCTTCCCCCACTGTTAGCCTGATCCAGACTCTCTCCAAGTCAAAGTCCTAGGAATTATTGAATTTGAGGGTGGTCTTGAGACACTCCACCCCCAGCTCGCCACATCGCAGTAGTGGGCTAGCCTTCCTGGGGTCACGGTCGGGCTCTTCTGCATACAGACTGTGAGACTCTGAGGGAGCTGCTGCAGCTCTCCGGGTCTCATCCCTTATCACCGGCCCCTGGACACCCTGCACTTAAGATGCTGAGCCCCGCCCTGGCGCTCAGTGAGTGTGATCGTCATCCTAATGTCCCAGTTCCTGCTTCTTGAAGGTTTCTCATCTGGACGAGGGTGCTCGTGATATTCCCCAGCTCTCAGGACCCTACTGCTTTCTAGCTGGGGGACCAACCACTCCATCTGAACCTCAGTTTCCCCCATTGAAAATCAGGATTATAACTATATTCAGTATCATATAATAACATATAATGGAAAGGAATTTGAAAAAGAATATATACATCAATATCTATATCGGAATCACTTTGCATACACATGAATCATTGTAAATCAACTGTACTTCAATTAAAAAATTTAAAAAAAATTAAAAAAAGAGAAGATAAGGATTATATGTACCACAGAGGGTCATCATGAGTAGTTGATGAGATATGTGAAGGACCTTGCATACTGCCTGGCACACATTCGGTGCTCAGTAAGTTTATTTCAACATTTATCGAATGCCCACTGTGTGCCCAGCTTGTTCTTAGCAAGTGACACGTGTTATATCCTTTGAGTCTCGCAGCTGCTCCATGGAGTAGCCACTATTATCATTCCCATTTTCCAGATGAGGAAACTGAGGTACAGAAGAACCCATGTACTTAGTAAGTGGAGGAGGTGGGATCCGAACCCAGACAAGTCAGACAGACTGATTTAGAGCCTGAGCTTCTAAGCACTGTGTGAGATGCACAAAGACACTTCAAGAGGGTGTGTGCAGCAGTGCAGTGGGGGTGAGGAGGGTGGACAGGAGGCCCACAGGGCAAAACGCCAAAGTCATGGGTCAAATGGACCACATAACTCCTTCTCCTTAGATTAGAGGTTAGGGGGATGGGCAACAGGCAGGATGGAGGCAAGAATCTAAGAGGGATTGGCTCCATAAGGCACAGGAAGCTGAGCAAGATTGCTATAAATCTCTAAAAATTCTGCCAATGGTGGAAGCAGAGGACTGACCAACATGGCTGGGGGTGCTGACCTGCATCTGGGCCCCGGGGATAGCCTCTGATTCGCAGATCGTTGAACTCTTGGCACCTGTCACTGGTGTCGGCATCTCGGACCCGCGCACAGAGGTCCGAGACCAGGATGAGCGCCCGGCGGCAGAGGTCATCCTCATAGTCTCCTGACATGGTGGCCAGTGGGTCCTGTGTTTGGGAGGGGCTGGGCAAGGGTACAGATGGGGAATGGGATGGGGGAGACAGAGGGGGTGGATAAGGGGTGGAAAGAGAACAAAAGAGGATCGGCAAGGGGCAGTGATTGGGAGTGGAATGACAAAGGGACAGAGGTTGCGGGGTGGAGGGACAAGGGGATGGAGATTGGGGGGGCAATGAACAAGGGAGAAGAAACTGGGAAGGAATAGACAAGGAGGAAGAGACTGGGAAGGCCAGGCAAGGGGCAGAGATTCAGGATGTACAAATAAAGGGTTGGACAGACAAGGAGACAAAATTAGGATTGCACAGATGCAGGGACAGAATTTAGGGATGGAGAGACAATGGAATGGCCATTTCTCATTTGTGCATTCAACAGATATTCACTGAGCACGAACTATATGCGAGGCACTGTGTGGGCCGTTGCAGATCCAGCAGGGAACAAACCCCACTCGGTCCCCGGCTCCCTGGTGTCACAGTCCAATGAGAGGACAGAAGAAACATACAAATCAACAAACACACTCATATAAACACACAGCCCTCAGACTGTGAGAAGTGCCCTAAAAGAAATAGTTGAAAGATGTGTCACAAAGGGACCCAGAGGTGGGTCATAAGGGGAGTTCTCTGAAACCTGAAGGATGAGACAGAGCCAGCCATGGGCAGTGGGCAGTGGGGCTGGAGTGTGGAAAAGCATTCAAAACAGTGGGAAGAACATGAGCAATGCCCCAGGGTGGGAAAGGGCTTGGGAGGTCCAGGGAGCAGGAAGGTGTAGACAAAAAGAGGAGAGGGAGAGTGAGAAGGAGATGGATGAGGGTAGATAGATAGGAGATGGTTGTCTGATGCTGGCTGTGGAGAGATGAAGGATGCAGAGATAAGGACCAAGTTGAAAGACAGAGAGATAAGGGGAGGGGAGATAGAGAAAATGGGAAGGGCAAACTGGGGCCTGGAAGAGAGGGACAGATAAACATACAGATGGAGGGAAAGTCAAGGATTGAGACTTGGGATGGACAAGCCATAAAGAATAAGCTGGTGTGTAATTCACGGGAGTGTGAGAGATGGATGGACCAAGCGGGCAGTGATAAGTGCCAGGCAAGAGAGTGGACCGAAATATCTTCGAGAGACAAATAGTGGACAGGAGAATGGATGGGGTGCAGAAATAAAGGATAGAAAAATAATGGCCAGAGATCACAGATGGACAAAAGGATACAGCGGATGAAGGGCTGGGCAGACGGTCATGGGGGCAGAAGGAAGGTTGGATTGGGGGGGGGGGGGCGTTCATAAAAGACAGGGAGAAATAGGTGGCTGTGGGGAGAAGGGGAATTAGTGACACATGGTTTGCAGCTAGACATCAGAGACAGATTGGAAGGAGGGTGCAGGGGAAATTAGGGACGGACAGATCAGGGCTCACAGATGGACAGGTGTCGTGGGGTGCTGCGGAAGGCCAGGACTCTGAGACGGGCACAGTCAGACTCACCTGCGCTTATCCCTGCCTTGTCCTGGAAGGCCGCGGAGGCGGCGGCTGGCGGTAGCCCATGGGGGTTGTAGGGTGGATAAGGGGCTGCGGAACTGTCCCCAAGAACCAGGTGGTGGGAGGGGGGCCGGATCTGGGGGCCGTGGCCGTGAGAAAAAGCTCAGCCAGAGCCTCACATCTTGTCCTACTCGGGCCAGCTGCTCCACCCCAGGCGACCCCCGGGAGGTCCGGCCACCCGCTTCCCACCTTCGGGCCCCTAGCTCCCTTTAAGCTTAAAGACTACAATTTCCGGCAGGCCTTGCGCTCGCGTTGCTGCGGCTTCATAGACCAGGCACTGCAGGGACTGATGGGAGTTGGAGTCCTTAGTGCCTCTCCCGGCTGCAGAGAGGATGGGAATTTTTTGGAGGTGGGGGGGTGGTTATGAGATGCCGGGGTCCCAAGGCGCTGCAGAGGAGAGGAATAATGTCTGGGACCTCGAGAAGCCACGGAGTCCTAAGTCCGGAGGGGCCATGAAGTGGGTAAACCATCCCCACGCCCGGGGGATCGGTGGGTGAGGCTGGGGTGCACCCAGGTGTTTCGGGAACCCCCCTTCCAGGACCACGTGCCCCTCCCCCGGGGCAGCCAGGAGACGCTGCAGGACTCCCACTCCCGGGTCGGAGATCCGCGCACCTCTGCCCCTACCCCCGCCCCCACGCGCCCGGGCCGCCCCCCGGGATGGGGTTGGGGCGGGGGCTGTGGCAGGGGGAGGGGGAGGAGCGGACTCACCCGGAGCTGCCCCAGCCGCCGCCGCCGCAGCCCCGCGCGCCGGCCGCGGTGCCAGCTCGGCTCCTCCCCCCGCCCCTGTCGCAGGTCCTCGGCTCCTCCCCTCGCACCCCCTCCTTCTTCCCCTTCGAACCTGCGGCTTGAAAACCGAAATCCCGGGGCCGCAGAGGAAGGAGGGCGCTTTCCCCAGACCGAGGCGTCTGAGACGCAGCGCACTTCCACCGCCGAGGAGACAGAGATCGGAGCTCAGGACCCTCTGCTCCCCCCAGTATCCAAGGGCCCCGGCCCCCAGCCCCTCCTCTCCTAGACAGAGAAGTCAGGGACCCTGGTCATCTCTTCTTCAAGGATCCCGGGTACCGAGCTCCCAACCCCCTCCATTCTCAGATGCAGGAAACCACCTCTCCTGCTCCTTCCTCCGTCGGGGACGCGGGACTCCCGACTCTCCACCCCGCTTTTCCGCAGGACCCAGGACTTCCAGTCCTCCTAGCGGAGGGGCTCTAGGGCTGGAGCTGGGAGGGGAGGCGGAGCCTCAGAGCCCGATGTGGAGATGGAAGCAAGGACTAATTCTTCCTGGGTCTGCTCCTACCTTTGTGACCTCGGCCTGTTTGCTCTGAGTTCCAGTTTCCCCATCAACAAAATACAGACAAAAGACCCATTTCCTAAGGGACCCAGAGATTTGAAAAGCCAGTCAGTATATAGAGAGAATTGGCACCAATGGGGTGCTTAATTTTTTTCCAAAAGCAGCAATTAATGACAATTGCACAGGGGCTACATGCTTTGAAAGCCTTCTCTGAGTTAATTTTCACTTTGGCCCCATCAGGTGGTGGTGGTGGGGGCAATTTTGTTATTCCCATTTCACAGGCAAGACAACTGAGGCCCACAGAGGTGAAATCCTTTGAAGAAGGTCCAGAACTACCTAGTCTGGGTGCAGCCCACAGGGTGACTTGGAGGGCCCCTCCCAGTCTTTCTCAGTGCTGCCCCCTGCCTCCCAGTGACACTCATATAAATCCAATCTCTAAATGAAAAATTGCTGCTTCTTCTGCAAACACTTTAAGACGTGTCTCCGAGGCCCCCCCCTCAATTGCTGCCTACGTATACATTTTGCAGCCACCATCATACTACTGATTAAAAGATGCTTGCTCCTTGGAAGAAAATCTATGACAAACCTAGACAGCATATTAAAAAGCAGAGATATCACTTTGCCAACAAAGGTCCATCTAGCCAAAGTTTCCCCAGTAGTCATGTACGGATGTGACAGTTGGACCATAATGAAGGTTGAGAGCCCAAGAATTGGTACTTTCAAACTGTGGTGCTGGAGAAGCCTCATGAAAGTCCCTTGGACTGCAAGGAGATCAAACCAGTCAATCCTAAAAGAAATCAACTCTGAATATTCATTGGAAGGACTAACACTGAAGCTGCAATACTGTGGCCACCTCATGTGAAGAGCCGACTCATTGGAAAAGACCCTGATGCTGGGAAAGATTGAGGGCAGGAGGAGAAGGGGGTGACAGAGGACGAGATGGTTGGATGGTATCACCGACTCAATGGACATGAGTTTGAGCAAACTTTGAGAAATGGTGAAGGACAGAGAAGCCTGCTGTGCTGCAGTCCATGGGGTCACAGAGTCGGACATGGCTGGGTGACTGGACAACAACAAATCATACTGCTGAATCCCCCTAAACTGCCTCTCGAGTTCACTCCAAATCCTATCCTCAGTGCTTCTTGCTTTCTCCCAGACAGACCTACATTTGCACCCAAGAAAGCTTGCACAGGAGGAGGTGCACTCGCAGACGTGTGCATGGAGGTACAAGCACAGCCAGATCTCCACCCAGGGTCCACAGGCAGGGAGAGACACACAGCAGCATGCACCAACGCACACAATCAGAGTTGTATTCTCAGGTGGGCTTGCCAGACCCCCATAGTGTTCCCGAAGAAGCCCTCAGGTATCAAGGAACAGCTGCAGTGCATCGGCTGGGTGTGACTTTGGGAGTGGGAAGCATGGATTCAAATCCCAGCTCTGCTCTCCCATCATTTGTGGCCTTGGGTGAATGACTTACATTCTTGGTGCCTCCATTTCCCCATCTATAAGTGAGGGTAATCTTTTTTTTTTCATTTTTTTTTTTTTTGCGAAGATGATCGGTTTTTAAACCCAGATTCCACCTCATTAGGTTATTTTGAGGATTAAATTCACCAGCGATTCAGAGAAAATGGTTAATGTTTACTGTTGTCGTAATTAGTAATTATATGCATTGGCTCATGGAGTCTTTTTTCCTTGGTTTATTTATTTATTTATTTTGGCAGGCGGGGTCTTTCAGTGCACTGCACGGACTCGCTAGCTGTGACATGTGGGCACTGTAGCTCTGCAGCATGTGGGATCCTCGTTCTCGAACCAGGGATCCAACCCACACTGCAGAGCAAATTCTTTACCCCTGGATCACCAGGAGAAAGTCCCTGCTCATGGACTGTTTAATGTCATTTTACAAGTGAGGAAATTGAGGCTCAGAGAGGGAAAGTGCCCTGCCCAAGGTCACACAGCTGGGAGGTGCTGGAGTTGATTCAAAGCCACATGGTCTAACTTTAGACTCCCTGCTTTCAGCCACTGCATTATTTGCATCTAGGAAGTTTGAGGACCTTGCCTGTTATCACCACTGGGGGTGTAGAAGAGTGCAGAGCACTGGACAGGGAAGCAGGAGACAGAGAGAGACATCCATTCAATTCAATCCACGCAGCTATTTGGTACATACTTACTGAGCATTTACTGAGCACCAGGCACTGTTCTAGGCACTAAGCATTTGACTGGGAACAAAGCAGACAAAAATCCCAGCCTTGGAAGGGCTCATAGTCTAATGGTGGAGACAGATGGTCATTAAATAACTCCATCTGCGGATCAACGTTAATGAAGGAAAGTCCAGGGTGCTGTGTCTGAGAAGGACGTCACGAAAGTCTTCTCTGAGCAAGTGATATTTGTGTTGGCATAAACTAGGTGATAGCATATTGAAAAGCAGAGACATTACTTTGCCAACAAAGGTCTGTCTAGTCAAGGCTATGGTTTTTCCAGTAGTCATGTATGGATGTGAGAGTTGGACAGTGAAAAAGGCTGAGTACCGAAGAATTGATGCTTTTGACCTGTGGTGTTGGAGAAGACTCTTGAGAGTCCCTTGGACTGCAAGGAGATCCAACAAGTCTATCCTAAAGGAGATCAGTCCTTTAGGTGTTCACTGGAAGGACTGATGTTGAAGCTATAACTCCAATACTTTGGCCACCTCATGCGAAGAGTTGACTCATTGGAAAAGACCCTGATGCTGGGAAGGATTGGGTCAGGAGGAGAAGGAGACGACAGAGGATGAGATGGCTGGATGGCATCACCGACTCGATGGACATGGGTTTGGGTAGACTCCGGGAGTTGGTGATGGACAGGGAGGCCTGGTGTGCTGCAGTTGATGGGGTCGCAGAGTCAGACATGACTGAGTGACTGAACTGAACTGAAGCCAGGTGAAGATGAGGGAGGGGAGAGGACTCCTCCAGGGAGAGGAATCAGTCTGTGCAAAGCCTGGGGAGGAGGAAGTTTGGCACATGGAGGAGGGCTGATGAGCACATAAGCTCCACAGGGGGAGCACTTTTGTTTACTGCTCTGTCCTTGCTGTCTGACACAGTGCCTCACACGCAGTAGGCACTCAATAAATAATGGCTCGCTGAATGAATGAACCAGTGGATGGAGAAGCGTACGTATGTATATGGGCTTTCCAGGTGGCGTCATGATAAAGGATTCACTTGCCAGAGCAGGAGGCGCAGGAGACGCAGGTTTGATCCCTGGGTGAAGTATATCCCCTACAGTAGGAAATGGCAACCCGGTACTCCAGTATTCTTGCCTGGACAATTCCATGGACAGAGGAGCCTGGCAGGCTACAGTTCATGGGGTCACAAAGAGTCAGACACAACTGAGCACACACACTTGCATGTATGTATTTATGAGTTGGATGGGTGGATGGATGGATCAGTGGGTAGGTGGATGGATGGGTGAATGGATGGATGAGTGGATGGTTGGGTGAACGGATGGATAGCCGAGTGGGTGGATGAGTGGATCATTGCATGCATGGATGGATAGATGCATGCATGAATGAACAGAGGAGTTTGCAAAGTATCTACAGACACACACAAAGTGCCTGCAGACAAATGCAGACACTCACCCAGAGACATGCACAATGTACATAAACACAGGCTCACCATTTTTCCTGGTGTGTCCGTGGGAGAACCAACCATGAGAACAGAGGTAGACCATGCTGGCCAGGGCCTGTGTGGACGAGGATCCAGGAAGGCAAACCCTCTAACCAGAGCTACAACCAGCCCCACCCCCACTGCGGCGCTGACATAATTTTTGGAATAGAAAGAAAATGCTGGTTCAGGGATTTGTGTCCCGGGCTGCATGCCAGGCCAGGGAGTGGGACAGAGATGACCCTAGAGAGTTGGGGTGAGTGGCAGTGCCAGACAGGTGGGGCTAAGGCAGAAAGGCAGGGGAGGAGTTGGAGAGAGAGACACAGAGATAGCCACACACAGAAAGGTACAGAGACCCAGAGAATAAGAGGCAGACAAAGAAAGTCAGAGACATGTGAAAGAGCAATTCAAATTCAGGTGCACAGAGAGATGAATGAGGCAGGGTTCCAGAGACAGACAGGTAGGGAGAAAAGAAGAACAAATCACAGAGAAAAATGAAGACACAGAGAAATGGGAATTTAAGAGATCCAGATGCCAAAGGGAAGGAGAGAGAGAACAGACATCCAGAGATGCAGAGAGATACCCAAAGAGAGAAGAAAGAGAGAGCCCCAGAAGAGGCAGCTAAAGCCTGAGGCCGAGTTAAGAACTGGACATGGCATTTGATGCTAGTCTGTTTGACTCCAGAGTCCATACTCACTTACTCATTTTATGTTCCTTCCATCATGTGGACGAACAGTGAGAGGGCAGTGGGCTTGGGGGTTGCTGAGTGCGGTTACAGTAATAGAGAGGAATCATCAGTCATTTATTCATTCAACAGTCACATGCCACACTTTCCCGATGCTGGAGAGCCAGAGAGGAGTCAGGGATGGTCTGGAGTGGGAGACAGACAAAGACCCAAATCCCCGAGCAAGACAGGCAGAGTGCACTGTGTTCAGAGGCCTGGGGTGGGCAGGGGGCGGTGGGGAAGCAGATATAGAGTGTGCAGAGGTAGGAGACAGAAAACACAACTGATAGGAGGAGGAGTCAGAGAAGGCTTCCTGGAGGAGGGGGCATTTGTGCTTCTTTTGAAAGGATGAGAGCATTTGGGCACCAGGAAAAGGCAGCATGTGGAGAGTGGAGACAGAGGTGAGGGATTAATTAAAGTAACTAGTAAAAGGTGGCTGAAGAGTGTTTCGAAGGATGAGGTGAGAGAGGAAGCTAGGACCAGATCATGTACCTGTCAAGCATCTGACTCAAAAGTTGTCCAAGGTGCCGAAGAGCCAAGGGGGGCTGAATACAGGGGAGGGATCAGCTCTGAGTGCTGAGAGACCCCTCTGAAACCTTGTGGGGAAGAGACTGGAGGATGTGAGGGCAAGGAGGAGTCTGCAGGGAGAGGGTCCAGGCAGGAAATGACCTTGAAACCAGAGTGGGTATTGGGCTGTGGGAATGAAGAAAAGAGCAGAGTCAGGAAGCAGAAGGGATGGAGTTCGGAGACTGATGGGCTGTGCAGGCTGGGTGTGCCTGTGGCCATTAGAATGAAGAATGTTTCCTCTCCTATCGGATGAACTTGGCAACTGGAAGTAAAGGACAGTCTGATGGAAGAGAAAAAGACATCAGGATGCTGAGAGGGAGTCTGGGCTGCAAAGGACTGGACTGTTGTAGTTAACAATGACAGAAACTCAGATAGTCTAAGCAATAACATGGAATTAATTGAGTGACGGCTTCAGGCACAGCTAAATCTAGGTGTCTCAAACGTTATCAGGAATCTGACTGTCTGTATCTTTGGTTTCTGCTTTCCTCCTTTTGTCTTTGCATTCAGGCAGGCTCTCTCCCCATACGGCAATGTGATGGTCCCTAGCAGCTCAAACCTAGGCTCCAACCAGCCTCTTAACCTCACTAGAAAAAGAAAGACCCTCTTGTATAATGGATCTAGCAAAAGTCCAAGGTTGACTATCCTAGGTTGCTTTTCAGGCTCAATTTAGTTCAGTCTCTCAGTCGTGTCCAACTCTTTGCACCCCCATGGACTGCAGCATGCCAGGCTTCCCTGTCCATCACCAACTCCTGGAGCTTACTCAAACTCATGTCCATCAAGTCAATGATGCCATCCAAGCATCTCATCCTCTGTCATTCCCTTCTCCTCCCATCTTCAATCTTTCCCAGCATCAGGGTCTTTTCAAATGAGTCAGTTCTTCAAATCAGGTGGCCAAAGTGTTGGAGTTTCAGCTTCAGCATCAGCCCTTCCAATGGATAATCAGGACTGATTTCTTTTAGGATTGGCTGGTTTGAACTCCTTGCAGTCCAAGGGACTCTCAAGAGTCTTCTCCAACACCACAAATATTAGTGATTCAGAAAATCGAGGTGCTACTACTAAAAAGCAGAGAACTATGCTCATCAAGCAGGAATAACCGACAGTTAAGGCAATGACCAGCTGTGGTGGAGAGAAGGCTTGAGATACAGGTAACAGAGACAGACTGAGAAAGCCGAAATAAGGGGAAAGTCTGGGCTCCTCTCCCCTGCTGAGAGCTCGGCAGACACAAAGGAGAGATGCCCTGTGGGCACCATTGTGGCTAAACTCCTTCAATCCCAGCCCCTCCCCCACCACTGGCGGTACCATGGCAACCAGGCCCCCTGCTCACCTTTCCCTCCCCTAGATAGAACCCAGTTTCTGTTTTCTATCTGCCTGTATCTAACCAGTTCCTGCGTGAAACAGGGATGAGCGGAGGGCAAGTGGGAACAGAAAAGAGATGATAGAGGAGGGGAGGAGAAGGGGCTGGACAGAGGCAGCTATGAGAGAAGAGAGATGGCGAAAGAGGGGAAAAGGAGACTGGGAGAGATGGGGAGAGAGGTAGGGAGACAAAGAGGGGGTGATAGGGTTAGAGAGAGCCGGAAAACGATGAAGACAGAGAGGGATGAGGGGCTGGGGAGATGTTGGGGAAACTGATGGAGGAGACTGGGGAGATGAAACAAGGGAAGGGGAGAGATGTAGGGAGAAAGAGGGCAGAGAAAATGAGGGAAAGATTAGAGAACAGATGGGGAGAGAGACAAGGAGAAGTCAGGATAAAGAAATGGGGAGAGAGGGAGGAAGGGAAGGGGACAGAGACGTGGGGAACAGATGAGGAAGAGAGTGCGAGTGACATGGGTTGGGGAAGAGGCTTGAGGAGACCGGGAGACATGGAGGAAGAAAAAGGAAGCTGGGAAAGAAGGAACTGGGACACACAGGGGATCCCAGAAATGAAAGGAAACCAGAGGCCTCTGTGGACTAAGCCGTCCACATTTTTCCTCTGGGGCTTCAAGAACAAGAAGGAGGAAGCAGAGGGGAGAAGTAGCTGGGGTGGGTGGCCCAGTCAGAGCTCTTCTCCCCGTCCTCCTGAGACAACCCCCACCCGCCTTCCCAGGATGCAACAGGAGGTGGAGCCCCTGTGCTCCTCCGCCATGGGCCACCCCGGCATGCACAGGGACGCAGGTAACTGTGCGTTTGTACGCAGGCGTGGGGGTGGAGGGCCTTCATCCGAGCATTGTGTCACAGCCTGCCTTGTAGCGTGGCCGTGGGTGAGTTACTGGGCTTCCAAAGACAGAGCTACCCCCAAATTCTTGTGTCCACTAGGCAGTACCCTTTAGACTTCAAACCGCATTTCCCGTGAGCCTTTGCAGTTTCCTGGCCTGTGTTCTGGACCCGGAACTACATTTCCCATGAGTCTCTGGGGCCTTAACAACTCTTCTGGAGGTCATTAGCTCCCAGAGACTCCCTGCCCTGGTCCTTCACTCCACGGGACTCAGTATCTTCTCCAGTAACTACTCCTCCCTGCTTCCCATCTTTGAATGACCCTATGACCAACCCAATCCAGACCCTAGGCACTGTTCCACTGACTCTCACAGCCATCAGTCCCTAACTGTGTCTCTCTGCCCCATCCTCACAGCCCCAGCTCAGGGCTTGTCCTCTTCCAATGGACCCTTTCTCCACGTAACTCCTTGGTCTCCAGTTTCTTCCCTCCTGCCCGCCTCCTACATAGCTCCAGAGAAATCTTTTGGACACCCAGCACTAACCCTGTCTCTCCCTTGCTCACAGCTCTTCCATGTTCCCTGTCACTCCCAGGATAGGGCACCAGCTTCTCAATCCAGTGTTTGAGGCCCTGTGTAGCCCGCCAGCTGTCAGGCTCATCTTCCAGGGCTGTCTACTTCTGCTCTACTTTGGCACAGCTCACTCATTCATTCATTTTCTCATTGAACATTTCTAAAGTAATATCTTGGTGACAATTCATTTGGCTAGCAGGTAATACACAATTGAACTTAAGGCCGGATAAAGGATTATTGTTGTTCGTTGCTAAGTCGTGCCTGACTCTTGGTGACCCCGTGAACTATAGCCCACCAGGTTCCTCTATCCATGGGATTTCCCAGGCAGGGATACTGGCGTGGGTTACCATTTCCTTCTCCAAGGGACCTTCCCAACCCAGGGATCAAACCCACGTCTCCTGCTTGGCAGGCAGATTCTTTATCACTGAGCCACATGGGAATCCCAGTATAAACAATAGGAAAGTCATTATCTCACTGTAAAAGAAGCCTATAGGTGGAGCAGAGTTTGTGTTTGGTTGGATCAGCAGCTCAGTGAGTGTTATTGAGAAGCCGATTTCGGTTTCCCTGCTTTTTGGTCTGGGATATATCCCTTTTGGACACCAGCTTGCCTACCTCATGGTCACCAAATGGCTGCCAAAGTTGCAGGCATCACTTCCAAAGGTCTTAATCTTTAGAATTCCAGATAATCCCTCCTTACATCTGATTGTCTGGCACTAAGCACCCACTCACTCTTGTCTCAATGCCTGGCATAAAGAATGAAATTATTATGATTATTTTAGTCACTGGGTCTATGCATCAGGTGGGAGAAGGTTTTTAAGGAATTTATACCTAATCCTACTTCAGACCCCAATTAACCAGGATCTCTAGGACTGCTTGCTAGGTAATTATGAGCAGTATGGGTCGAAGGCATTGATGTACACTGGATGAGATATTTCTGAGGATCCTGGGTATTGGTGAGCCTCACCTGGTTTCCTCCCTATCTCTCCCATGGGTGGGGAGTGGACACTCCTCAAGTGAGGAAGAAGGATGGGAATCATTGATGGGGTCTCCTTTCTGGGTGTTGGCTGTAAGCACCTACTTTGTGCCAGGTGCTAGGCTAGGCACAGTAAATGCTCTAGTGGCAAAACAGACAGTTTCTCTGTCCTCCACTCTCTGTTAGTGTCTTTGAAAACCTCTTCCATTTGGAGAGCCCCCCACTCCACATAATCTCTAACCTAGACTGAGGCACCCACCTGATAAGTATACATTATGTATCAATTCAGTTCAGTCACTCAGTCATGTCTGACTCTTTGCGACCCCATGGACTGCAGCACGCCAGGCTTCCCTGTCCATCACCAACTCCTGGAGCCTGCTCAAACTCATGTCCATTAAGTTGTTGATGACATTCAACCATCTTATCATTTGTCGCCCCCTTCTCCTCCCGCCTTCAATCTTTCCCAGCATCAGGGCCTTTCCTGAGAAGTTAGTTCTTTGCATGAGGTGGCCAAAGTATTGGAGTTTCACCTTCAGCATCAGTCCTTCCAATGAATATTCAGGGCTGATTTCCTTTAGGATTGACTGGTTTGATCTCTTTGCAGTCCAAGGGACTCTCAAGAGTTTTCTCCGTGCTGTGCTAATTCACTCCAGTCATGTCCGACTCTTTGCCACCCCATGGACTGCAGCATGCCAGGCTTCCCTGTCCTTCACTATAGCCTGGAGTTTGCTCAAATTCATGTTCATTCAGTCGGTAATGCCATCCATCACATCCTCTGTTGTCCCCTTCTCCTCTTGCCTTCAATCTTTCCCAGCATCAGGGTCTTTTCCAATGAGTCAGTTCTTCGCATCAGGTAGCCAAAGTATTGGAGCTTCAGCTTCAGCATCAGTCCTTCCCATGAATAATTCAGGACTAATTTCCTTTAGGATATATTGGTCTCCTTGCATTTCAGTGGACTCTCAAGAGTCATCTCCAATGCCAACAGAACTCCTACAGTTTAAAAGCATCAAAGCTTTATGTATAGCTCCAGGAAAAGTTGAGTGGCATTGAGTTGACCAGTTGGCTCATTTTGTAGATCAATATGTATTCATTTCAGTTTTGCTATTTTCTTTGTGGTATTTTGGAACCAATAACATTTTTAGCTTGTCACGTTGAAAATTTTGGGTTAGGCCATTAGAAAGCCTGTGGGTCCCAAGTGGTTTGCCTGTAGTAATGAATGAAGCGACCAGCCTGTTCTCATGCAAGGAGGGCAGACATGACACACATCACCTCACAAATAATTAATAACCTACAATTGTAATGAGTACTCATTAGCTTTGGGCCTGAAGAGAATACTTGGAATATTCTCTTTCGCTTAAAGACCTTAGTGCCCCACCCAAACACCCTGTGATGCTTCTGCATAAAATGTCCCTTTCTTTGCAATTTCTTTCTTTCTTTCTTCTTCTTCTTTTTTTTAATGAGGAGGGTCTCTGTCATTTCTTTATTTGGCAAACTCCTCTTGTATCCCTGAAGTTTCATGGTAGACATCACCTCCTCCAAGGAGCCTTCCTTGATTGCCCTCAGACTGTCCACCTTGGGACACCTCCACTGTAGCAAGTACTGCAATTTACAGTGACCCCTCTCCCCACCAGACCAAAAGCTCTTGGAGGGCAGGGTGGAGGTCTCATTAATCTCTTTGTCTGCATCATCCTTCAGGGCACACAGGAGGCCTTGGAGGTGTCTTTTGATGTTTGAAAGTATTATGCTTACTCAATTATTCAATAAGTACTCATTTATAAATGTATACCTTTATTAAGTTATGCATATACATTGAAACAAATATATTAAAACCATGGTTGTAATTTAGGAATCTTTATTTCTAATGCCACATTTCATGAGAAACAGTTTTATTCACATTTTAAACATATCACTTTGATGTTGCTAGAGTCATTTTCTGAGTCATTTCACACACTTTTCCAGGGCATATAATTTTATTTCTAAGTTATCTGTGACAGGAATTTAAAAGATTTTTCTCTACTATGGAAAAATTCAAACATTCACAAAAATGGAGACAAATCCACACATTCCAATACCTAACTTCAGTAACTATCAATATGTTGCTAATCTTGTTGCACCTAGGCACCCCCACACACACTGTTTTGGGCGACATTCTATAGGACAAATTTGTTTTAAAACAAGTTTTAGTAAACAGACTTACCATGCCATTAATTACAACCAGCAAAAATTCATAAATTTTTCTTAAATATCATCTCATCTAGTATATATTTGAATTTCCTTAACTATTAAAAACTTTCCTTTTTCACAGTTGATTTAATTAAGACCCAAACAAAGACAATATATTGCATTTAATGATTATATCCCTTCAGTCTTTATCCAATAAATTCATACAACTACGTGCCTGGTGCTTTGCTAGATGCCAAGAGCAGAAGACAAGCCCGTGACCTCATGTTGTTCACATTATAATTAGAGACTCATAGAAATAAATGTAAAAATGCAGCTGTGATGACAACCAATACATGGTGTTATGCATTCGAGACAGGAACTCTTCACATGCTCAAGGAGATGTGATGACCTAAGTGAGGGGGAAGAGAGCTCCACGTGGATTTACAGCATGTGTCACAGTCCTGTGGCAGGAGGGGGGCATGGAGAGTTCAAGTCACAGAAGGGTGATGCTTCTGGAATGCAAGTGAGGAGGTCGATGGTGTCTGATCAGGCTTGAGACATCAGCAGGGTCTGGTACTTTGTGGTCTTGGTCTTAATTTATCCCAAAGTCAAGGAGAAGTCCTGGGAGGGTTTTGAGAAAAGTGGAGGTGGTGATGTGATCGGATCTACATTTCAAAATGCTATTCTGAGGCTTCCCTAGTGGCTCAATGGTAAAGAATCCACCTGCCAATGCAGGAGTCATGGGTTTGATACCCAGGGGGGATCCCATGGGAAGATCCCACATGCCCTGGGGCAACGAAGCCTGTGGGCCACAACTACTGAGGCTGCATTCTGCAACTGTTGAAGCCTGCTTGCCTACAGCCCATGCTCCACAAGAAAAGCCACTGCAGTGGGAAGCCTGTGCACCACAACTAGGAAGTAGCCCGTGCTCTCTGCAACTAGAGAAAACCCGGGTAGCAATGAAGAGCCAGCACAGCTCAAAATAAATAAATAATTGTAAAACGAACCAAGAAACAGTAGCAAAAAATGCTATTCTGATGGGATGAAGGAGAGAGAGATATTGAGAAGTGAGGAAGCTGTTGTCTAGACAATAGTGGGATGAGAGGCAGCAGACTGGGGAATTGAGAACATGTTCTGGATCCAGATGGCTCGATTTTTATCATGATTCTATCGCTTGGGCTGTGTGACCTTGGGAAAATCATTTAACTTCTCTGTGCTTCTCTGTGTGGTGAGGAAGTGCCTAGATGAAACAAGATTGGCAAAATATCGATATTGATTGAAGCTAGATATTGGAACATTTGGGTTCATTATACATCCAGATGCGAAGAACTGACTCATTTGAAAAGCCCCTGATGCTGGGAATGATTGAAGGCAGGAAGAGAAGGAGACAACAGGATGAGATGCTTAGATGGCGTCACTGACTCTATGGACATAGTTTGAGTGAGCTCTGGGAGTTGATGATGGACAGGGAAGCCTGGTGTGCTGCAGTCCATGGGAACATAAAGAATCAGACAGGACTGAGTGACTGAACTGAACTGAACTGATACATCGTCTCTAGTTTAGTGTTAAACTACACTTCTAATCCTCAGAAGTTGTTGTGAGGATTCAATGGAAAGAACTTTAAAAGGTGTTTGGCTTTGTAAAAGGGACTGTAAACATGCAGTTATTGTTAAGTGGACAGACTTGAGAAGGAGATTACTACGTTGGAAGGGTGGGAGGGAGGCCAGGATGGCTGGACAGAAACGCAGAGAGGTCAGCAGAGGGACCATATGTGGCGCAGGGCAGGTGGTTCTCAGAGGGGATCTGTTTAAAATGCAGATTCTCATCCCGTAGGATGGGAGGAGACCCTGAGAGGCTCCCCCAGACCACACATTGAGGAATGAGTCCCCATCACAGGGGAGGACTTTATCCTGAAGGCAAGAGGAAGCCTCTAGAAATTTGTGAGCCTCTGAGAGGAAAAGATCACCCCAGTTGCCCTCCTAAAACAGATGGGAGGTGGGAGGACCAGGACCAGAGAGGGGGGCTTACTGCGGTACAAGCTGGGCCTTCTTGACACCCTGAAGCTAAAGACCGCCAGGAGCAGAGCTGGGACATAGCTGTGTGGTGGAGACAGCCTGTCCCAGCTCATAAGAGCTGAGTGGTGAAGTTTGCAAGCTAGTTTTTAAAACCATGAGTGAGTGAGTGAAAGTCACCCAGTGATGTCCGACTCTTTACCATCCCAGGGACTATACAGTCCATGGAATTCTCCAGGCCAGAATACTGGAGTAAGTAGCCTTTCCCTTCTCCAGGGGATCTCCCCAACCCAGGGGTTGAACCCATGTCTCCCGCATTGCAGGAAGATTCTTTACCAGTTGGGCCACAAGGGAAGCCCTGTTAAAACCATAGGTACCATAACATCGGTCAGGGTGGGAGTACCCACACCATGAAAACTGGTGCCTGCTGAGAGAGAGAGAGAGAGAAAACACCAGTATACCACACAGTCTACTGAATTGTAATGAAGGAGATGGTAACACATCAGTGACTGAGTAAAAGGTTACTAGAGAAGACTTGGGGCTTCCCAGGTGGCACTAGTGGTAAAGAACCTGGCTGTCAATGCAAGAGACATGAGATGTGGGTTTGATCCCTTGGTCGTCAAGATCCCCTGGCGGAGGGCCTGGCAACCCACTCCAGTATTCTTGCTTGGAGAATTCCATGGGCAGAGGAGCCTGGCAGGCTACAGTCCATAGGGTCACAAAGAGGAAGAGGAAATGGATTATGTGGGACAAGCAGCAGTTGGACATAAGAGAGACCAATTAGCTGATGAAGGGGTTGTGTAGAAGAGCTCAGATTTGAGAGCTGTTATCAATCAAGCTCCAATCAGGAGGGCAGTTCTGAGGGTGTTGGAGAAACCACAAACCGGATTCAAATGCCGCTGCGGTGAAGGAGCCAGGCTGGGTGACTGGAACAGGAAGCAGAAAAGGGCAGGTCCTTTCCTTTTCCTCCAGCCTCGCAGTCTCCCTCTTATGCCCCTTTTAGGCAGAGTCTAAGGGGACCCCAAAAGTCAGAAGGGAAATGGGGTTAGTAGCGAGTCCCAGCTCTGTGGTATCCCACAGCTGGGGTGGGGTAGGGTGGAATTTGGGGCTGAGACACAACAGCCAAATAACTGGCAGAGGAGCTATCCTGGGAGTGGCATGGGCAGTCACTTGGTGATGCCATTTAAGCAGAATAAGGTGTGAGCAGTGCTCAGGGCAATCTATGTACTTGGATTTTCCATCCTCAGGAGCGCTCCTTGTGGACCGAGAGACCCCAGAGGAGAAGCAGGCGCGGAGTCTGGGCAGACCTGTCAAATCCTCGTGAGTGGTCCCTGGCCTCATGATTTCTGACCTCAGCTTCTCTGAGTGTGAGGGCACCGACCCCTGACCTTGGGAGGTCCCTGTCCGCTGGCTGTTTTCCCAGGAAGCAGTATCTGCGCCAGGTCATTGCAGAATACGAGGCGCTGGACCGAGAGCTCCCGTGCATCCGGAAGTTCTCCATGCCGCCCGCGGCTCAGCCGCTCTGTCTGTGCATGGAGACCTCGGTGAGTGGCCCTCCCCCAGCCCGTAACCCTAGGTCCCTGCTGGGGCAGTGGACAGAATTTGAATCCAAGCTCCGCAGCTTAGCAGCTCAGGGCCTGGCAGCAGGATAGGTGGCTGAAAATAAATTGTGAATTTGTCAAATGGGTCATCATTGAGAGAGGCGGACAGAAGGAAGACAGAGGACAGGGGGAATCCTGCTAATCCGTCTACTAGGAAATTCTGTAAAATGGACAGATAGTGCAAAAACTCATTTTAAAAAAGCTCAGGTGTTTGACAGATTCAGTGAAGTGGTTACGCCCTGTATGGCTTCTGTGGCCATTCCTGCTTCATCGGAGGTAGCTATTAAGGTCTCACCCTTTAATTTGAGAATTAAATGAGGCTTGCCAGGCACAAGACTCAGAATGTTCCCTCAGCTGATCTGTGTCACTTTACCCCAACGCAGGGATCACCGTTCTTGTTGACAAGGCCAATCCACACTCCATTGCTTCTCTTCTTTGTGTCTTTGAACATGAGACACCCCTCATCCCCACCTCTGCAGCTCAACATATACACCCAAGGCTTGCTTTCCTGGAGGTGACCAATTTCTTGATTTCACTGTAGCTTCTCGGCAGTTTTATATATGACACATGGTATCACCCTCCATACTGTTATCTGAGACTGAAACGTGGTTAGTGACCAGCATGTTTCCTGAATGTTAAATAGACTTCTGCAGCTGCTAAGTCGCTTCAGTCGTGTCCGACTCTGTGCGACCCCATAGATGGCAGCCCACCAGGCTCCTCCGTCATTCTCCAGGCAAGAATACTGGAGTGGGTTGCCATTTCCTTCTCCAATGCACGCATGCATGCTAAGTCACTTCAGTCACATCTGATTCCATGCAACCCTATGGACAGCAGCCCACCAGGCTCCTCTGTCCACAGGATTCTCTAGGCAAGAATACTGGAGTGGGTTGCCATTTCCTCCTCCGTCAAAAAGATTGACAAGATGTCAACCCTTCCCCTAGGATCCTTATTTATTGACAAAGGAACAGTCCTTAAAATGTTAATATGACTATCAAAGAAAAAATGTACGGCTTAAATCCTTGCGGAAATCTTCAAGGGCTGCCAAAACCTCACCATCCAACGCAGGTTGCTGTTAAAGTTTTCAATAGATGGGCAAAGTTGGCCAACTGGTGAATCATTCAGCCGCTGTTCATTGACTTTTGACAAATCGGCTTGGTGAGGATTGATTTTTTTTTCTGAGAATGACCTAGAATGGCAGCAGATGCCTTTCTACCTGAAAGATTCCTATCCTCCACACTCTGGCAGGTTCTGCAGGTGGGGCCTAGGGTGGGGACTTCTGCACCTGGACTTAACTCGGGTTTCCCCGACATCCCCAGCCTGAAGAGGACCTTACCCACGTGGAGGTGCTGGAGGCTCTGGAAGCCGAGTTCCCCGGGGCCATGGAGAGTGGGCGCGTGAGCAGCATCCGCTTTGAGAACATGAACGTCATCTGTGGGACTGCTGGGCGCAGGGACCGGTGAGTCCTTAGCAAGAGTGAAGGGCCTGGAGTGGTAGGCCCGCCGGGAGAGGGGGCAGAGCCGGAAGTGAGAGTGGAGAGAGGCGAGGCGGGGACTTGGTGGGCGTGGCCGGGAGCTAACGGGAGACGCTGGCCAACGCGAAGCGCAGCGAGGGGCGGGACGGGGAAGGGAGAGACAGTGAGGGGGCGGGGCCGGGAGTGAGGGCGGGGAGAGGCGGGGCGGGGCGGAGACCTTGGGTGGGATGGCCTGGAGCTAACGGGAGCTGCGAGCCAACAGGAAGCGCAGCGAGGGGCGGGGCGGGGCGGGGACAGACAGTGAGGGGCGGGGCTTGGAGCGCCCAGAGAAGGTTGTGGTAGATAGAAGGACCTCTATCTGGCTGATAGGCGGCGCTAGCGGTAAAGAACCGCTTGCCAATGCAAGAGACGTGAGACACGGGTTCCATCCCTGGGTGGGGAAGGTCCCTTGAAGAAGGAGGGCATGGTAACGCACTCCAGTATTCTTGCCTGGAGAATCCCGTGGACAGAGGAGCCTGGCGGGCTAGAAGAACCTGATGGGCTACGGACCATAAGGGAGCAGAGTCGGACACGACTGAAATGACTTTGTACGCACCCACACGGGAGCCTAGACGGGGCAAAGCCGAGAGTGGGTGCGGTGAGGGAGCAGGGCTAGGTGAGATCGGAAAAAAAGGCGGGATCTGGAGAGAGGAGCCAGACTTTCAATGACCCAGGTGGTGACGGGGATGCGCAAGACCGAGGTGTGGGTCGGAACACGGGACAGCAGCTATGAGCCCGAGCACCTTGCGGGGGGGGGGGGTCAGAGTGATCCTGTGGGTCTCGACTGTCTGGTGGCGGGCGGGACCAGGCCTGAGAGCAGCACCGAAGGGGCGGAGCGGCCAGTGCAGTGAGGGTTTAGAAATACGGGACATCGACAGAACCAGGCTGAGGGAAGACAAAGCCTAGACTGACCCCGACGAGAGTGCAGGGCTGACGAGTTTAGGGACGCAGCGACGGGTTGAGGGACGAGTCGGTAAAAGAACTCAGGGATCAGGCAAGGACGCTCCAGCAACCAGAGGCGGGGCTGGGGCCGCCAGCGATCCCCCCTCCGTCTCCGCCCCACTCCTCTCCTCCTGGCCTCGTGCCCTCGCAGGTGGCTCATCATGGTCACGGACTTCCAGACTCGCTCGCGCCTGCTGCGCTCGGGGCTTCGACTCCGCGGGAACCTGCGCCCCCTTGTGCGCCACGACGAACTACTGATGAGCGATTACCGCCTGCACCTGCGCCGCTCCCTAGTCCGACGGCGCATGCTCGAGGCTCTGGGGGCGGAGCCGACCGAGGAAGACTGACATTTGGGGGGCGGCCCCCGGCTGTGCCTGCGTACCGCCCAGCTGGCTCGGGATACCCACCCGGAACCTCAGAGGAAAAGGGGAGTTGCCTCCCCAGGAAGGAGGCGGGGTCGGCTCGAGGGGGTGGATACTGTGAGTTTAATTATAAAGAATGACCTGGTACAAAAGCCATTTCTCTCTGCAAAATCTTGGTGGGGAGTCAGGGGGAGGGTGGTGATAGGGGGTAGGGACGAACCCCCATGATATAATTCCGCCTCCCTAGTCTTCCCTCAGTCCCTGCGAATGGACGCCTGGGTCGCAATCCCTTGAGGGGTGAATTCCGAGGCCCGCTAGAGGGAAGACCCGGGCGCCGTGGATTTGAACGCGTGCGATCCCTGTCCCAGCGAGAACCAGACGTCCTCATCCGCCCCCCTCCTCTTCCTCCTCCCACCCCCCCCCTTGGAAGACAATTCTCGGGCTTTATTTCAGGTTTTTTTTTTTCTGGAGTTTTTTTGTGTGTGTTCTAGTTTTTTTTTTTTGTATTTTCTTTTGTTATTGTTCCTCTTTTTGCTTTGTCTCTTCTCTCCGCCCCGCGCTGCCCCCCCATCCAGTACCTTCCCTCTCCCCAGCCCAACCTCTCCTACCCCCCTCCCCACCCCCACACCCTCCCCAACCCCGCGGCACCCATCCAGAATGAACAAGCCCTTGATAGACGAGTGCCGCGCAGGCCCCCTGCGGACTGGGGGCATCCGACAAGGGGGAGGGGGCGGGTAGGGGTCCAGCGCGACCTCCGCCCCCCTCCTCGCCACCCCTCCCCCCTCCCACGACCCTCCCACAAGGTTCCCCGCAGATCCCTGACGTGGTAAGGGGAGAGGGCTGCAAGCACCCTCCCCCCAAGGACAGAGCGGCCCCCTCCTCGGGGGTAGGGGGCAGCAGAGGGGGAATGGGCTTGGGGAAAGGAGGGGGAGCTCCCTTCTTTGGCAGCTGAACATGGGGGGGACCAGGGGTCCTTCCCCCTTTGCCCACAGTAGGGGAGGGGGCTTCCCAGGGGAAGGGGGTGGCTTAGAATTTCCAAGCCCTAGGAAAAGAGGGAGAGGGAAGCGTGCAGGAAGGAACAGCCATGCTGGAGGGAGGAGTTTCTGGGAGAGACGGAAAGTTTAGGAGATGTTGGGGGGGGGGTGTAATCGTGCAAAATGGATGGACCGGAAGTAGGAGGAGGGAGGAGCTGAGATAGCAAAGGCTGGGGCAGGGAGAGGAGGAAACGAGGAAGCAAAGTGGGCAAGAACTGAGAGTGCACAGGATCTTCTCTTGCCAGAAAAAGAGTGTACAGAGCTAAGAGAATAGGCAGAGTGCGAATGATCATATGTGCTGATTTTGGGGGCAGAGAAAAAAAGTGCCAGGGAAAGAAACAATAATACAGTGCCAAGAGCGTGTGGAATGAGATGAGTGTGCAAAAGGAAAGAGGCTGCAGAGGTCTCCAAGAGAGATGGAAAAAGTTACCCAAGAGCAACCAGAAATTCAAGCATGAGCGTGCAAGGCAGGGCAGCGGGGTGCAAGAGCCTAGTTAAGGACGAAAAGACGACTTCAAGAGAGCAGGGGACGTGCTGGGGAGGATGCGTGTGCAAGAGCAGGCGTGCAAGAAGCTTCATCAAAGAGTTGACAGTGGAGATAGACAAGGATCTGGGAAACGACGGGGCGAGGGAGTGGGGAAGCCTGACAAAGAGGAGAAGATACGGTTCCTGGGAGGCGAGGGTGCAAGCAACAGTGGGGGAGGGAGAGGGGCAAGGAAGGGGCGTGGGAGTGTCACTGTGAGAGGGAGGGGTGGGTAGAGTGAGAATGTGGGGGTGCAAGATTAAGGGGAGAGGGTGCTTCAGGAGGACGGAGGCGCGGGGTCTGAGAGAGGGAGAGGGAAAGGGTGTCCCAAGTGTGTCTGCAGCAAGGGCCCAGAGATTCTTCAGGAGGGTGGGGGGAGGGCGCCTGTGAGAAGAGTCTGAGAGACCAGGGGGGGTGTGGAACGTGGGGAGACAGACGCCTTGGTGTGTCGGGGAAGCCGAGCGTGAGCCGGAAGCAAAGGCAGGCGGAGGAAGCCAAGGCGGAGCGCGCAAGACAGCCAGAGGGCGCATTTGTGCAAAATTGTAGCCCAGGGAGGGGAGCGAGGTGAGCAGGCGTGCAAAGGAGCGTGCAAGAGCCTGGGGGGGGGGTGCTGCTGTGTGTACTGGGGAGAGGGGATGGTGGGGAGAGCCAGGGGCCTGGAGAAGGGGGGAAGGGTGGTTAGAGGGGCGGCAGATGGTGGAATCTGAGGGCGTCCCCTTCCTCTGCGGCCTGGGGGACGACCCCCAACCGGTCAGGCTCAGGGCTGACCCTCTATGGCTCTGTCTGTCCCCCGCTCCCCAGAATCGACCCTTCCCTCCTTCTCCATCCCCTCTCTGTGATTTCCTCCAGCTCCCCTCCGCTCCCCCCACCCCTTCACACACATACACGCAGTCTGTGTCAGCTGCCCCCTCCTGTGAGGTGCAAATGTCTGGCCAGGATCAGGCCACCTGCTGACCTCTGGCCTTGGGAGACAAGGGTCAGGGCGCAGTTCTAGCAGAGTCCCTGGCCCGGGGAGAGAAGGATGGTGGGTCGGGGCGGGGGGGGGGGGCGGTCAGAGGTCAAGAGGCCAGCAGGCTCAAGGGTTCTGTGGACGGGCTGGTCCGTCCAGGCCAGCCATCACCTCTCCAGGAAAAACTTGAGAGCCCGGTCGATGTTCATGCGGTGTCCCACCCTGGTCACCCCCAAATCGACGTAGTCCTCCTTGGTCAAGGCGGGCAGGTGGGAGCCATCGATCTCGTGGTCCAGGAACCGGGCCCGGTGTTCGGCCAAGCCCAGCCACTCTAGCCAGTCAGCCACATCGAACTTGGTCCAGAAGCCCAGAGGTTTAGCGCCGAACGGCTTGTCCGGGGGCAGGGAAAGCAGGCGGGTCGGTGAGAGGGAGCGGGAGGTCCCAGACAAGGCCCCGCCGAGACCCCCGGACATCCCGGGGTGCGGCGGCACAAAGACGGGGGCGAAGGGGTCAGCCGAACCTCCTGCCCCTCCGGTGGGGGAGCCTCGGATGTCAAAGAGGCCCGGATAGAGGGGTCCGGAAGGCAGGATGGGTAGGGACGAGGGCCGGGGCGCAGGGCTGACCTTGTGCTCCGAGGCGGGCAGCAGTGAGGGGCTGGGGGCCCGGCGGAGCAAAGGTGGGCGCATCTCGAACTCCACGCCCTGGAGGTGGCGGGTGGACGTGGAGGACGAGGAAGCCGATGGGGAGGTGGCCCCCGGGGCTGCAGCGGCTGAAGGGGACACCGCGGTTCCCGTGGGGAGTGGCGGCAGAGGTGGTTTGGACCAGTTCTGAAACAGGCTGCTCACAGGTTTGGAGAGGAGCGAGGACTGGGAGTCTTCAGAGAGTCTGGAATGTGATAAGGGGGGGTGGGGGTAGAAGAGAGGGGTGGGGTGGGGGGCAAGGGCGGGGTGAGAAAGAGGCAGAGGTCAAGATACAGGGAGAGAGGAAGAGACCAGGGGCCAGGGGGGTAGAGAAATGGGAAGAGATGGGAGGAGAGAGCGAGGGGGTAAGATGGATGTCAGGACAGAAAATGAAGGGAGAGAAAAGTGAGAGGACAGGGAGAGGGTGACAGTTGAGAGAGATGAAAGAAAAAGAGACATTAAGTGATAATAATAATAATTGCCACCACTTACTGATGCTCACGTGTGCCAGGCATTGTTCTAAGTGCTTTTACAGATCGCATCTCAGTGGAATCCCCGTGACAGCCCTGATGCAGGTTACTATTATTATCAGCAGCACAGAGAGGTTAAGTAACTTGCCTAAGGACACACAGCCAGGAAGTGGCAGAGCCCAGTTATATGGCACCAAAGTCTGAGCTCTTAACCACTACCCTATACTGCCTTTTGGGGTATGGCCAAGTCACAGCAGAGTGGAAGACAGGGAGACGGTGAGAGTGGAACAAAAAAAAAGAGGGAGAGCATTCAGGGGAGAGAGATGGAAGGGGACAGGGGACAGAGAGAGAGAGAGAGATGAGGAGAGGGCGATGAAAGAGAGAAGAAACGAGGGGAGAAAAGGGTTCCCCTCATCCCTTTAGCTCTCTCCAGAACAGTCCCTGCCTCAGGGCCTATGAACGGTTCCCTCAGCTTCAGCTCTTTTCCGTACAGTTTGCTCCCTTTCCTCCTCCCGTCGCTGTTCAGCTTGCCTGTTATTTGAGACACCTCTCCCAACCATCCCATTATTGTATTTTTTTCCCCTAGGATGATGGCAATGACTTTATTTACTGTCTGACCTCCACCTCTGCTCATCAGGCTGTGAACTCTATAAGGGACATGCTTTGCTTGTTTTGTCCACTGCGGGGTCCCTCCCTCTCCCCCTGAAGGGCAAGTCAATTGTTGGTGGATGGGTCAACTAAATTAAGCATCCTTTCCTCTGTCATCCGTGAGATGCCGTAAGATCTCAAAGACCTTAAAAACCACCTTAGAATATCACCGTAAGGATATCAAACCCTCAAGCAGAATTAGAGTAAGCTCTGAAGAAGGACGAGAGGGTTAAAAAACCTCCCTCCACTCGCTCTGTGTGTCTGAGTCAGGAAAGTGACTATACTTTCCCTAAGATTAGAAGGGCTTGAACTTTGAGCTGATTCCAACTAGCTAGCTGCTTTGGAAAACTTCCTGCATCTTTCCAGATGCCTCCATCTATACTTGATGGTCTTTTAAGAGACCCCCTCCCCTCCTCCACCTCAAAAACCCTTCTAGGTGAGTTCTATGCCTTCCTGCTTCTACAGAGGTAGATTCCTTGGCTGAAGGTCAGCAAGTATGGGGCTGGAACCAGGACCGCCTCCCTCCAAAACAAAACAAAAACTTAGCTCCAGAACCACACTTTTAACCACCATGCCCTAATGCCTCTTGTCTTGAACCAACACTGGGCTCAAAGGGACTCCAAGATTTCAGGGATTGTCAGGACTGACAACCCACCAAGGAAACAGACATCGCTAAGTTGTGCTCAAATCTCCTCTGTTCATCACTCTTTTTGTTCATCATGGAATGTGGGTTGTCATGGTGATGGGAGGAGATCACAGAAGCTACTGAGATAAAGGGAAATTTCGAGTGCCTGGGAAAGCATGCTTCTCTAAGGGCAAACTTCTCTAAGCCAGCCTGGTTTCGTTTTTTTTTTTTTTTCTACCGCCTAAAGGGACAGGGTTTATGCCGGAGGTGGACTCTGGGACCCACAGCATCAGCCCCTCTGGCTTCCACTGCCAACCGCCAGCCCCCTACCCTGCTCACCTCTGCCGCTGCAGGGAGGAAGTCCGCTCTGGGATGTAGCTGGCTCCCCCGTGGTGGCTGTCCCCGCTTCCCCCGCTGCCTCCCCGGGCCCAGGGCAGAGCGCCACCAGCTGCCGAGGAGCCCCCAAACTGCTGAAGCTTGGAGCTGAGTTCACTGATGATGCTGGCTTTTACAGTGGCCAAGGCTGAGGCCTGAGGCTGGGCTAAGGGCCCCGGGAGCGGGGGCGGCGGCGGGCCCGGGCCCTCCTCCCAGGGCAGCAGCTTCCGAGGCAGGGAAGAGGCCGACGGCAAGGGCACTGGCGGACCTTCTGGCTCTACAGCCACGGGGCCCCCAGCCACGCCTGCCGTCGAGGATCCCGGACAACCGCTCAGGGCCAGCAGCCCATCGGTTCCTGCCCCCGTCACCGAGACGGTGGGGCTGGTGGGAGTGACAGGGTCTCGGAGTCCCCCACCAGGGCCCGGCCGCAGGCCTCCACCGGCCCCGAGCGCCCGGCCCCGGAGCTTAGAGGGAGTCATGAGTTGCGGGGGGTAAGGGGGGCCAGGGGGGCCGCTGCCTCCGAAGGCCTGGCCATCCAAGTAGGCCACGTAGGTGTCCAGGAGCTCTGGCCCACCGACCACACCGGCGCCACCGCTGCCTCCAGCACCACTGCCCCCGCCTTCGGCGGACAGGCTGCTCAGCGTGGAGGCGCTGCTGATGGTCTCCAGGGGGTGGTCGCTGCTGCTCCGACTGTCCACCTCTTCAATACCAGAATCCGTGCCAGGCGGAGGGTCTGGGCCAGGCTGGGGGGCTGGGGGGGGGGGGGGGGCGGCGGGGGCGGGAGGGCCTGGCGGAGGGGGGTCCCCAGGAGCCGCAGGGGCCCCCTGCGTCAGCGTTGCCACCTCGCTGTCATAGGAAGTCAGGCTGGATGCGGTCGAGTCCAGGGTGGGAGGGGCGGCGGCCACGGCCGGGGTTGGCGCAGGGGGCAAGGGGGTGGTCGGAGTGGGTGGGTCCGGCAGCGGGTGGGGAGGCCCCGGCGTGAGGGGCGAATCCGGCTTCTCGAAGCTGTTGGAAAACTCGAGGGGCGGGGGCAGCGGTTCCACAAAGAGGAATTCGCCGTCTTCCACGTCCACCGAGGGGGCTGGCGGCGGCAGGACCAGCAGGGGCAGCCCGTTCTCTTCACTGCCCCGCGGGGAGGTCGGCGAGGGCGGCACAGAGCGGCGCGGGCTGGGCGGCGGGACCCCCGGCCCGTCCTCCGACGGGGGCCCCCTCCCACTCGGCCCCCCGGCCCGGGGCTGGCAGTTCTCCAGGAACCGCACGTGGAGGGGCAGCCGCTCGGGCTCTTCCGGGGGAGCGCCGGATCTCCAGGGCTTGCTCACCCCGGGGTGCGGGGCGGGGGGCTCGGGCCCCAGCTGCAGTAGGAGGGGCCCGACCCCAGGAGCTGTGGGAGGCAGGCGGTGCAGCAAGGAGCGTCGGGCCGCCGGTGGGCTGGCCGGAAGGGGCTTCTCCTGGCTGCCCAGCCCTGCCCGGTACCCCAGCTCCCGGCGGGCCGGGTCTGGGGGCGAGGCTCCCCAGAGGCGCAGCACTGGCTCGTGGTGGGCGTGGGGCGAGTGGTGGTGCGGGGTGGGCGGCGGGGCCTCGTAGCGGGGCGATGGGGGCCTGGGAGGGGGCGGCGGGGGCCCACCGCCCTCCGAGGACTCCTTCAGCGCCCGCTCTCGGGCGGCCAGGGCCAGCCCGAGCGGGGAGGCCGGGTCCAGGGCCTTGCCGGTCAGCGGGTGGACCAGGGGTCGCGGCGGCAGGAAGCTGGTGAAGGCGCTGCTGCCCCCGTAGGCTCGGCTGCCGGCCGCGTAGCCCCCATAGCCGCTGCCGCTGCCGGCGCCTGCCGACTCCAGCCGGAGGTAGGGCTCGGCCGAAAACATGCCTTCGTCGATGGACTTGGAGTGGCGCAGCCGGGGGCCCGGGGGCGCCCCTGGGCCCAGCGAGCTGTCGCCGCCGTCCTCGTCCCCCGCGTCGGTGGAGAGGAAGAGCGTGGACCGCCGGCGGGCTTCGTTCTGCCAGCCCCCTTCCCTCCGAGCCGCCCCCACCAGGGCCGCTCCGAACTGGCTGGTGAAATCCAGGGTGGCCGGGCAGCTGGGCGATGCGGGGGTGGGCACGGGCGAGGGAGCCGGCGGCACGGGCGACACGGCCGGGGCCGGGCTGGGCGCGGAAGAGCCGCCGCCGCCCCCGCCGCCCGCGGCCTCGGGCTGGCTCGGGGGCTCCGCCTCGGTGCTGCTCCCCTGGCTGCTGCGGCCGCTGCTACTGGTGGAAGGCGCCTTGATGATGATGGTGGGAATGGGGATGGAGTTCTTTTCCGACGGGGCGGCCGCGGCCGGCGGCGGCGGCGGCGGCGGCTGCGGGGACGCCGGAGACGTGGGCGAGGGGGCTGGCGGGAGGCCGCCGCCCTTCTGGGGCTCGCCTTCGACGACTTTGGTCTGCTTGACCAGCGGGCCCTTGCGCCCGCGGCCGGAACGGGCGGGCACGTACATGGCCGCGCTGGCCGCCCGCGGAGGCAGCTGGAAGTAGCGCAGCGCCGGGGCCTGGGAGGGGCCGCCCGCGCCGCCCCCACTGCCGTGGTGCGACGGGGACAAGGCCCCCGGGGTCGGGCTGGGCCCTCCGCCCCGCCAGCCTCGCAGGCTGGGCTGGGGCCCCAGAGCCAGGCGGGGTGGCGGGTCGTCGGGGGAGCCGCCGGTCTCCATCTCCGGCGGGTGGGGCGGGTGGGCGTGGTGGTGGTGGGGCTGAGGAGGTGGGGCGTGGTGGTGGTGGTGGTGGGGCGGGTGGTGGTGGGCTGGGGGCAGGGGCCCGCTGTGATACAAGCTCTTCTCTCGGCTCCCTATCCGGGTGTCAGGGGGGGCGGGCCCATCGAAGGACGCCGGGGACGAGGCCGGGTGGGTGCCACCTGAGCTGGGGTTGAAGGGCCCACCCCGGGGAGAGGGAGTGAGGCGGCCGGAGGAGGACGGGGCTGGAGGCGTGCTGTAGGGGGGCTCTGGTGGGGACGTGGTGGGTGGCGGGGGGATGTCCTCCGAACCAGGCACAGACAGACTGCGGCTGAACTTCATGGCTGGGGGTGCTAGGTAGGGTCTATCGTCTTCTGCAGCCCCTGGGAAGACACAGAGGATACAGGAGCAGGGCAGGGGTGGGAGGGGTGGTCTCCCCTAACCCTATGGGGCTACAACGTTACAACAACAGCAGCCATGATGATGCTGATGGTGACACCCATTAGATGTTACGAAGAACTAATTAGTCCAGAGCCTCCTTCCCCAGCTGTGATAAATGCAAATCTGTTCGATACAGTAATTCAGGTTGTGCACTGCACAACAGCAAACAGCAGAGGGAGCAAGAGAGGTGGGGCGAAATTCAGGCGTACTTCCTCTCCCGGCCACGGGGGGACGCCTTTTCTAAGTCGTCCAAAGGTATAATAAAGGCTACGGTCTCTGGCGGTGAGCGAAACCGGCTTGAGCCAGGATGAGATACAGTATTTATGTGCATAGTTCTAGATTTCTTTTCTTGAACAGGCAGAAAAGAAACGTAATTAGCACATCAAATCTGTGATTTCACAGATGGAACTCAGGATGAGGTTAATATTTTAAAAGAGGGAGCCAATTTATAGGTAAGCAATGTCAGGTGGATGTAAGGGTAGCTGTTATTAGGCAAATGACACACATTGGTGGACTGTGGACACCGAAGTTGGGGAAAAGGTAGATTCAAACAGCAAGACAACCTGGAGAAAACCGGAGGAGTGAAATCTTTTGCCTACTGATCAACTGCCAGGGCTCAGTCCTTGACTCTCTTCACCTCTGACCTCTCTCTCCCTTGACTATCTCACCCAGTGTCACCACTTCATTCACCACTTCCCTGCTGAACACTTCCATGCTTGTCTTGGACCCCATCCTTGCCCCTGAGCTCTGCACTCATGTATCCAAATGTTGCATCCTTATGGATGTCTCATTGACATCTCAAGCTCAGCAGACCCTAAACTGAGCTCCTGATTTCGCCTGTGATCTTCCCAAGCTGCTCTCTCAGCAAATGGCAGTTCAGTCCAACCTACCTCAGGACCTTTGCACCGACTATGCCTGCTCAGTGGAATGCCTTATCTCCAGATATCCCCACAGCTCCCTGCTCATCTCCAAGTTCCAGCTCAAACGTGCCCCCCAGCATGCCTGACCTCTCTCATTTTACTCTTTTTCTTTTTGTTCCCCACAGCACTCACACAATTAATATACTAAATCATTTTCTTATTTCTCATCCTTATAATCTGTTGTCTGTCTTCCCCTGCTAGAAGGTAATTTCCACGAGGGCAGGACCCTTCAGTCTGTTTTGTTTCCTGACAAATCCCCAGCAGTCTAGCCTGGCATATAGTAGTGCTCAATAAACATCTGTAGAATGAATGAATGAATAAATGGAGTCAGGCATGAGAGAATGAACCAGAGTTTATGGCAGGGGCAGTGATGCCCCCATTTTCTAGATGCAGAGCCCCAGGCCCAGAGAAGTGAAGCCACCTGCCCTCGATCACACAGCTGGGATGGACAAGAACCAGGATTCAAACCCAGGTTTTCCCAGCAACAAAGCCTGAGCTCTTTGCCCAACTTCATGGTCACATATGGAAGGAAAAAAGAACATCCCCAGGCTCCCTTGTTTTCCCCATTAAACCATCACTTTTCCAGCCTCCCCTTTCCCCTCCGGCATCCTTTAAGCCCACCCCTGCAGGTGACATACCAATAGATTTTTGCCGGAGCATGAGCCCGGGTCCAGGAGGCAGGTAGGAAGGACGTTCATAACTTGGCTGGGAGCGGTGGTGGGGATCAAAACTCGACTTTGGGTTGGCAGTCGGAGGAGAGAGAAAAGAGAGCAGGGGAAGATCAGTCAGGGCATGGAAATCCATGGATTCCCCCCATGGCCATCCTCCTTTCCTTCTCCAGCATCTGCAGGAAGGGAGAAGGGTGTGAAGGAAATGGAAGGGAATTCTGGGGAAGAGAAAGATTTCTGAATCCTGACGGCAGCAGCGGGGAGGAAGAAAGGGGGAAAGAAAAGGCAGATCATCAACTGAGTCTGCTCTGCTTCCAACCAATCACTAATCTGGGCACTTTTTCTCCACTCGTGTGTTCACTGCTCAGGTCCAAGTTACCACCATCACTTGCCGGGATGGCTGCAGTAACCTCTTCCTTGGCTCCTGGCTGCCACTTCTGTCCTGATACCCCTTTCTAATCTACTTTTCACACAAGAGTCAGAGGTGGGCTTCCCTGGTGGTCCAGTGGTTAAGGATCTGCCTTGTAAAGCAAGGGACACCAGTTCGATCCCTGATCTGGGAAGATACCACATGCTGTGGAGCAACTGAGCCCAAGAGCCGAAACTAGTGAGCCCGAGAGCTGAAACTACTGAGCCTGTGCACCGCAGCTACTGAAGCCAGGGCTCTCTCGAGTTGGTACCGCGCTACAAGAGAAGCCACCGCAATAAGTCTGTGTGCTACAACTAGAGAAAAGCCATGTAGCAACAAAGACCCAGCACAGCCAAATAAATAAAAATCAATCAATCTTAAAAAAGTGAGGGATCTTTCTAAAAGGAACTCATGCTATTGCCTTGATTAAAATCCTACTACTGTATCTCACATCAGTTCAGACAGGATCCAAATTCCCAAGTCTGACATTCAAATCCCTCTGCAGTAGGCACTGCCTGCGCTCACCTGGTATCTCCTTGGCCAGGATGCTGTGACCATGCCCAGCCGCAGAGTCACCTGCCTGTGGCACTTGGCGGCCCCTTGTTCTGAAGAATCACCCTCCCCCAAAGGAGCTGATGTGCCCGAGCAGTTAAGTGTCCCCATGTCTGGGAGCAGCAGCCCGCAGCCCACTGACATGAAGGTCTAAGGCGGGATTAACTCCATCCTGTCATTCACACTCCAGAGCTCTGTGAGAGTTCATGCTGAAGGGGAAATTCAGTGGGGATCAGGCTTGCTGACCTCTGCAGCCCATCCTGTCTGCCCCACACCCTTACAGGTTCCCCCCTAAGAAATCATCGTCTCGAGCATCCGTATCTGAGAATCCGATTCTAGGAAACCCAAGTTAAGACACTATGTACAATCTAGCCCTTGCCTACATCTCCCACTCTGGTCCCACTATGCCCACCTTTTCTTGCTCCTCCGATGCCCCAAGGTCCATCCCTGTTTAGGACACTTACAATTCCTGGATCTTCTCTCTGCAACGGTTTCCTCCTAATCATCACAGGTTCATTTCCATCTTTACCTCTTCTTCTCAAACATCCCTCCCAGTCACAGCCTACTGCATTTCCCTGTCCTGTCTTCTTCAAGGCGTTTCTCTCTATCTGAAATGATCTGGTTTACTTGTTTACTGCCTGTCTCCCCAGCTAGAATACTGACTCCCTGAAGGTACCAGACATAATCCCAGGCGCTATGGGTACAGGGTCAAGGGCTTATGATAATTCAAGAGGAGAAATGTTTTCTTTTCTTTTCAAATTGGAAGGAGACTTGAATACAGTTCAGCCTGGATAACATTCATCCCAGGTTAGAGTTATAATTATTTGCTTACTTGTTTGTTGTCTGTTTTCCTTGGCATGTGGCCTACCCAGTACCCATTCTACTCGATAAGAACAGCTTGATCTTATTTGGCACTTATTAAGAGACTGTATTTACCAGCCTCCCTTGCGACTAGGTGTGGTCATGGGACTAAGGCAGGCCCAAATGCATAAGTGGAAGTGTTGTGTGCTATTTCTGGAAAGTCTCATTAGAGGTAACCCAAGAAGCAACAATGTGCCCTCTTTTGCACTCCTGTCTTTCCACTGTTCCTTGTTCCTGCTATTTGGAATGCTGGTGCAACAGCTGGAGCTCCAGCAGCCATTGTGGACTATGAGGGAACTTTGTGTCTGGGATGAAAAGGATCCTAGATCTTCATGGCCATAGAGGGTACCACACCTCCCTTGGACTCCTTACTCCTGACTTGTTCAACATGACAGAGATATAAGCATTTATCTTGTTCAAACCACTGTTATTTGGAGATTTCTCTTACCATGGAACCCAATTCCCCAAAAATACCCCCACTCCCTTTGCCAGAGTAAATTCTCCAAAGGAAGTAATTTTGTTTGACAGGTTCCCTCCTATACCACCAGAACTGAGAAGCAGGTCCAGCACACAGTAGGTGCTCAATAAATATTTGTAGAATGAAGGACATTCTGACAAGAACTGGAAAGCCACCGATGATCCAACACTATATCTCCTCTGAGACACTGATGGGAGGTGGATCACAGTGACAGGGGAGAAGTCAAAACGGGAAGAGGCAATGGAGGGGGCGGAATAAGGTGGAGGGGCTAGGGTGACAGAGGAAGAGTTCCCCTAACGGAAGAGGATCCAGGCTCTAGGGAGAGGTATCTGATTGGCACACTGGTAGACCTTCTAAGTGTGGGGAAAAGAGGGATCAAGGAATGGGTTAGTTCGGCACCAAACGGGATCAGAGGGGCAGAGGTGCCAGATTGACAGAGGAGGCATAATAGCGTCTGAGGAGGCTAGGAGTGACTGCCTGAGGGGCCGACCAACTCAAGGTGGAACGGGCTGACCTGTCAACAAACTGGGAGCGTCCTCTCCCGCGCAGAGAGCAGCCAATCAGAGGGTGCCAGGTGCCGTGACGTCACCGGCTGCCTGGCAGATTTCTCCCCAGGAAGTCGGCCAGAGGTCCCGCCCTCCCCTGTGCCGCCTCTTGGGTCAGCTGTGGGTCCGGTGCCTCCACAGTAGAGCGTGCCCGGGCGCTGTGCACAGGCTAGAGGCTGAAGATGGGCTGGGAAATTCAAGTTAGGGAGCCAGCCCTTGAAAGGGGTGAGGGGAAAGAGACCGGCGTAGGAGGCTGATGGAAGAACAGAGTTAGACAAAAGATAGAGATGGGGGTCCAGAGGGGCGGGGGAGAGACAGGAGGGGACTTGAAACAGCAAGGCAGGGAGAAAAAGGTGGTCCTGAGAGGTCCTGCCATGGAGAGGGCCAGAGCTACCTAGGAGGGGAAAACACGCAGTCAGAAGGGTCAGACACGCCCCAGGACGGGGAGAGGCAGAGAAGGCAACCAAGAGGATATGGTAAAAAAAATAACCACAGGGAGAAACTGAGTTGAGAGAGAGGCTGAAACTAGAACCTGGACCACCAGGCCAAGATGTGGGGGTCGGGGAGCAGGGGACCCCTGGGAAGGAGGGGATCAGTGACCAGGAAACAGAGACAGTAGCCAAGAAAACCAAGGCCACACAGGGGAGAGGACAGACAGACGAACAGCAGAGCCCTAGGAAGAGGTGGAGCCCAACAGGGATCTTGACCTTCAGTGGATCTGCCAGGAGTCTGCAACCCCCTGTTGGCGCAGTGGATCCTCCCTAGCCCCCCATTAGGTTTAACCCAGAGGTGTATCTTTCAGAGACCTCTGTCCACTGTGGTGCAGGCCCCTGGTAAAAGGAGCCTCGGGGTCTGCACTGGGCTTCCACACTGCCTGCTTGTCCCCCTGGTTTAGATGCAACAGAGTCCAGGTGGGAAAGGGGAGAAGCCAGAACAGATGGGAGATGGAGACACAGATGAGAACAAGAGCACCCACTGAGAGAGGCAGAATGACACAGGAAGGTCAGAGACACAGGAAGGACACGGAGGGGCCCCTATGTCTCAGAGGTTGAGAAAGATCAGGATGGCTGGTGGGAGGAAGGGGCAGAGATGGGGACAGAGACAGCCTGCGACATGAGAGGGTGGGCTTGGGGGAGGCCCAGGAACAGATCCTAGGAGGGAGAAGGAAAGAGAAAAGGGGAAATTACCATGGCTTCCAGGACCCAGAAGAAAAGGAGGCCCCATGAAAACCTCAGGTGCTTTATTTCTAGGAGATGGGGGTGGGCAGGCAGCTGGTTTTATTACTGGCTAATGCCTAGGGCCTGGGGGAGGGGGTGTCTTTGGAGCCAAGATTTTGTCTGTCTTGTAACGGAGGTTCATGCAAAGAGGGGCTGGCAACCTGGCACTTGGTGGGTACGCCACGCATTTGTTGAATAAATGAAAACAGGATTGGCCGTAATCTGTTACTAGACACTCCATACTGAGCCTGGGATGTTGCTGTGGGGTCATCTCTGGGGGTGCAGGCTGGGGTCACAGTGGGGGCTTCAGTTTGTTATGTTATGGTGGCTGGGGGTGCTCACCATCTCTTGAGAGCCTCTGCTAGAAGCTGATCTCATTCAATCCTCCTAAAAGCCAACAAGATTGACTTTAGCCCTATTTTGCAGAAGAGGAAATTGAGGCACAGAGAAATTATAAAACGTGGGCCAAGTGACATAGTGAGTTAGAGGGAGTCAAGCTTTGAAGGCAGCTTTGCCTGGCTCTACTGCCCATGTGCTTTTTTTTTTTTAATTGAAGCATGGTTGATTTACAATGTTGTGTTAGTTTCAGGTGTACAGCAAAATGATTCAGTGTGTGTATACAAGCATATATGTGTGTGTGTCTGTTCTTTTACAGGTTCTTTTCCACTATAGGTTGTTTTTGTTGGCCGCGTGGCATGCAGGATCTTAATCCCCCTGACCAGAGATCCAACCTGCGCTTCCTGCAGTGGAAGTCTTAACAACCAGCCAGGGCAGTCCCAGGCTCAGAGATTTCCGAGTCCTTGAGAAGCCAAGGACAGGTGTGAGTGAAGCAAGGGCCTTCTGCACGCAGGGCCCTGTGCCAGCCCTGAGAAGTGGACAACGACCCTCTGCCTCTAAATCTGAAAGAAATTCTAGGAGTCTGGATACAAAATTTGCCAGTTGCATCTGGCTCTTGTAAGAGTACTAACCCTTTCAGGGTAGGTGTTTGAACCCGTGGAAGGGCTGTGGATAGATTTTGGGGGTGGGGAGGGGCTGTAAACTTGGACAGGGAGAAAACTTCCTACATCTTGATTTTTGTTAGTCTTCAACTAAAACACAACCTTTCCTTAATTATGGATGTCGGCCACAGACCATGCCAGTCTTAGCAAAATGTGTGACTGTATCAGAAATCACAGGTATTTCTGTATTCTTCATGGCAGAGAGGCACATTTAGCTAAACAGTGTTTATGCTTCTTTGAAACTTTTAAATTACAGTAGTCAAGATCCACCTCGGAACTTGCTGGCTACCGTGTTGAAGAAAAGGCACTGACATTACTGTATCACAAATTCTGCTTTTAAAAGTGTTTTGAGGGACTTCTCTGGTGGTCCAGTGGCTTAGACTGAGCTCCCAATGCAAGGGGTTGGTTCAATCCCTGGTCAGGGAACTGGATCCCACATGCAGCAACTAAGACCTGGTACAATCAAATAAATACATAAAAATAAATATTAATAATATTTTAAAAGAATGTTTTGATAACTGTTTTTCTGTTTACCTGGCTTCTTTTGTTATTTTATGTATTATATTTTACTTTTATTTTTGGTTCAAGGGGCTTGTAACCTCACTTCATCTGCTCACAAGAGTTGGAATTCTTTTTGCTGAGGCTTGCATTGCCCTGAGGGGCTTCACCCTTCCGTTGTCACTCCCCACAGTTTTGTACTGTTCTTGACCCTTGTGAAGCAAAAATCACTTAGCTGTGTCTGACTCTTTGTGATCCCATGGACTATACAGTCCATGGAATTCTCCAGGCCAGAATACTGGGGTGGGTAGCCTTTCCCTTCTCCAGGGGAGCTTCCCAACCCAGGGATTGAACCTAGGTCTCCCTCTTTGCAGGCAGATTCTTTACCAGCTGAGCCACAAGGGAGGCCCAAGGATACTGGCATGGGTAGCCTGTCCCTTCTCCAGAGGATCTTCCTGACCTAGGAATCGAACTGGGGGTCTCCTGCATTGCAGGTGGATTCTTTACAACTGAGCTATCAAGGGTTCTTAACCCTTATGGATTATGTATTTTATTTTATGTATTATTTGGAGCATTAATTCGGAGCATTATCCAGAGGACTAGGCCAGCCTAAAAGGTCCACAATCCCTCCAAAGTCAAAGCACAGGGTTTTTTAGAGTCAGTGGCCCCTTGGCCACCAGGTGGTGGGTGTGGCCTGTTGAAACAGGGAGTCAGAGAGTGTGGTCAGAGGGCAGGGAGGGCGTGGGCAGAGAACTGGAGGGTGGTGGTGGGGGGATGTGTCCCCATGAAGGGGCACAACCCAGTGAGGGGCCAGCAGGTCCGCACCAGAAATGACAGGGCCGTGGCTGGACCATGGATCCAGTTGCCGGATTGCTGGGGGTTGAAATCCTGGCTCCCTCTTTGAGCCTCAGTTTCCTTTCTGTATCACAACCGAGTGCACTTCCCAGGATGATTCCAAGGAATGAATGAGATAATCCATGTTAAAAACAGAGTGTCAGAAATGTGATCAACACCCATTGTAGGTGAGCGGGCAGAGCGGAGACAGAGATGATAATTAATATTTTAATAACTACCACTTGTTGAGCATCTATTATTATGTGCTGTGCCTGTGCCAGGGAGTGCCATCCCTGACCTCCACTTACCTTCCCTGATATCCTTAAGGCGGGTAGGAGATGGACAGAAAGAGGTGGGCGAGAGAGGGAGCAATGAGGTGTCGGGATGGGGAGTGGAGGGAGGGGACAGAGGTGGGATCTGGGGGGATAAAGGAGGAAGAGGACAGGTAGAGAGGAAAGGGCCCCCCAGAGTGGGGAGCAAGGAGGAACCCCAGAAAATCTGGTGCCCCTTAGGAAGAGCATTCAACACAGTGGAGTCACAGAGGGCTTGTAAGGGGAGGGATAAAGGCTCCAAGTTGCCCTGCCTAACCCTGAAGCTTCCCTCCCCTCAAGTGCCCCAAGTCCCCCAGTCCCGCAGACCAGGCTGCCTACCTCCGTGGTAAAGAAGCCTTTGGGTCGGTGTTTGCCCAGGGACGCCAGGCCACCAGGCCCAGGACTCTCGCTTGCACTGATGGTCTGCTGAGCTGCCGCCAAGATTTCATCCAGTTTGTCTGGGGGGAGGCGGAAGAGGGGCAGAGAAACAGCGAAATGAAGTTGGCTGCAGCCTGGTGGGCTCAGAGACAGAGCTTCTGGGCGCCGCATTCAGTGACTTGTATCAGCCAGGGCAGGGCATCTCCGTCTCCCTCCCAGTGGGATTCCTTGGAGACACAAGGTCCAGCCAGGCAGGGCAGGCAGGATGCAGCGATGGAAAGGGCTGAGGGCGGGGAACAGGACAGCCATCCTATGGGGGAGGGTGCAGCGGAGGCAGAAGGGGCTGCGAAGAGGCCCAGGACAGAGATGGGTGCTGAAACTTAACGGCTGGTGCACAGTCGGGGTGTGTGGATGATCAGCGTGGAAGTGGCTGAAGGGGGCACGGGGTAGACGGGAGAGGGATGGGGGGCGGGGCTGATGCGGCACCCCAGGGAGCGTAGGGTCGGGGGGGGAGCTGGGGCTGCCGGGGGAGCAGGGCTGGGCCATCTTACTGAGAGCCATCTGATACACGGTCCGCTTTTTCTCCATGCTGGGCACAGGCGGCGGCTGCTGCTCGTACTCTGTGGGCAAAGGAGGCAGATGAAGCCTAGGGGAGCCCCGGGGGGCGGGACGGAGCAGGCTCGGCCGGCGGGCGTGGCCAGTGGGCGTGGCCGGCGGGCGTGCGCAAGCGCGAGTGGGGCGGTGAGGGGCCGGGGGCGGGGAGGGGCGAGTCCGCCGGCGGGAACGGGACAGGGGCCCTCCCGCCAGTCCTGTGCCCACTCACCACTCTTCTTCTTCCAGGGGGAGACTAGCCCGGGGGGGAGGCAGTAGAGGAGCCAAGAGTTAGGACTTCGTGGGGAGGCGAGGGGCCCCCTTTCTGGAACGCCCGCCTCCCTCAGGGGCCCGGGGTTGGGGGCGCTCAGCTGCCCCGATCCGCCCTGGCAGGGGGTGGGGGTGGGGAAACCGGACCCCCCCGGGTCCACTCGGCCTTGCCAGGAGGGAGGGGGCTTGCCCTTCTGTTAGTGGGAGTACGAGGCGCTGGTAGAGGGAGAAATGAAGGATGTGGGTGGGGCTGCGGGGGGACAGATGGAGAAGGGCTAGAAAGGAAACCGGGACCCGCAGAGAAGAACGTTACAGACCCAAAGACAGACCCCGACAGAGAAACAGATATAAGAGGACCAGGGAAAGCCGACTCTCAGACGCCCTTTCCCAGCGACACACACGAAGGTCAGAGGGAGTCTGACCCGTGGACTGGGGGATGCGATGAGGACAGGAGGACGCGATGAGGACAGGAGGACGAGAGCCCCTGGTCACTACCAACACTAACAAACCCAAGGGGTGGTCCAGCCGTCCTAAGCCCCCTCTCCCTCTGCAGCACCTGGTCCCCGGCAGCCCCACAAACTCACCCATCTCCTCCAGCTCGGAGGTCATAGACTTGGAACGCAAGGAGATGGCTGGGGGCGGGAGCCGCTTAGCTTGCTGGGGTGCTGGGAAAAAATGACAGTTGGGTCAGACATCAGCACCATGGACAGAACCCCCCCAACGACCACCCCTAATCCCCACCAATGCGGTGTTCCCAGAGCTCAGAGAAGAGATGCTGGTGATGGTGTTTAATTGCTAAGTTGTGTCCGACTCTTGCGGACCCCATGGACTGTAGCTAGCTCGCCAGGCTCCTCTGTCCATGGGATTCTCTAGGCAAGAATACTGGAGTGAGTTGCCATTTCCTTCTCCAGGGGATCTTCCAGCAAGCTAAGCTTTCATTCAGTTCCTCTCCTGAGGGTCATGATCAAGCAAGGCTGCTGCTGGTGGTGGGGACCATTGGGTCATTAGGGCCCCAGAAGGTCTTAGTCCCCGGAGCAGTGGCGGGCAGGGGGGGTGTGTCCAAGCCTGACCACACAAGTCGGGGGAAGAAGCACCTTTCTTATGAACAGCTTCATCCATGTCCGGGTGCCTGGTGACCATCACCACCTTGACCATCAGCGTGTTGCCCCCTTGGCGGATCATGTTCACCACCTGCCGGTGGCCGACCTTCACTACATTCTGCCCATTCACCTGTGGCACAGACACCCCCAAACCACACCCAATAGGTGAGGGGTGGGATGCTTTCTGCTTCCGGTCCCCGTCCAAGTGGCGTCCTCCTGCCTTGCCCTGTCTGTGGCACTGTCAGTCATTCTTTTCCTCCCGCCCCCCTTGCAAGCCCCCACCTCTCCACTCCTGTAACTCTTAGGGCCTCAGGGTTGGGGAAGGGGCTGGGCCTACCCTATTTGCCTCTCTCCCTCCTTGTCCTCCACCTTTGTGTGTGTGCACAAACGCGCGCCTGCTTGCACACGCACACATGTGCACGCACCCACACCCTAGGGGACAGTTCTGTTATCTTCTGAGATGCTTCAGAGAGGCTTTCAGATGGAATCACTGAAGAGGCTGGCTAGTGAAGGTGGGGGGAAGGAAAGGGCAGGGCAGGGGGCTGGAAAGATTGGTGCCAAAGGAGAATCTGGATCTGGGCAGCCGCATCTTGGCATGGATCACGAGGGGTCTGGGAATTTGTTGCTAGGGTCCCAGGGGAAAGCGCGGTGTCTGTGGCAGGTGGGCCAGGCGCTGGGTCTCTGGAGAAGCCCCTGGGAGGCTGGGGGCCAGGACTCACCTCGATGAGGAAGTCTCCCATTCGCAGTCCAGCCCGCCATGCCACGCCACCCTCGTCCACCGACTCCAGATACTGCAGTGCCGGGAAGGCTGGGGTGGGGGTGAACTCCTCGATGGGGGTCTGCGCTGCAGATGGGGAGGAGCCGGCGGGGTCGGAGGGGAGGGGGTGGAGAGGCCGAGCAGGGGATGGGGCTCAGACCCAAGTCACGGAGGCCTCACCGTAGCTGAGGGACCAGCACCCCGGGGTGGGGTGGTGGGCAGGTTGGGGGAGGGGTCCCGGGAGGGGGGGTTCCCTTCCCCTGTCAGTTCCCCTGGGTCAGAAAGCCCTTCTCCTGTCCCCTCCCCGGCCGGCACTCACCCTTGGCCCCCCGGAGCACGAACCCAAACCCCTCACTGTCCTTCTTCTGCAGCAGAACTGTCTTCTCTTTGATGATGTAATCGCTGGCGGGGAGAGTGGGGGAGAGGCGGGGGTGGGGTGGGTGGAAAAGGGATCATGAGACACGGAGCCACCTGGCGCCCCACCAGCCACCTGGTGACCTGAGCCTAAGCTCCAGAACCCTTCATTCCGCCCCCGGCCAGGATCCTCCTCACCCACTCCACGCGCGTCTGCCTGCAGCAGCCCTGACAGGCCTCTCCCCCTTGAGCCCGGAGTGCGCAGTCTCCCACTCACTCTTTCCTCATTCATCCATGGGTGCATCCATCCCCCCATCCATTCAGCAAGCACGGCGGGAGGAGCGCAGAGGTAAATCGCCAGATCGCCAGACAGCCTGGCTGGAGGCCCTGCTGGCCACTTCCTGTCTGTGACCTTGAGCCCCTACTTTAACCTTTGGGGCCTCAGTTGCCTTGTCAATCGCAGGGGACGATGACAGACCCCACCTGCCGGGGCTACTGTGCGAGTTCTGTAATCTGTAGAGTATATAGTATTCAGCAGAGTGCTAGATGCAGAGCGCATGCACGATAGGATGTGTTTTCTGTCTTTGGTCAAGTCTTTTGGTCCAGAGAACGGTTGTACTTGGGTGGTACCTCTCCCAACTCCTGGACTATATATATACATATATATGCTACGGTAACATCTCCCCAGGTCCCTGAGCAAATTGTAACACTGCTTATTCAGCAGTTGTCCAATATGGTGGCCGCTAACTGCCCGTGTCTAGGTATATGCAAATTAATTAAAAATTAAATGGAAAAATTCAGTTCCTCAGCCTCACTAGCCACATTTCCAAGGGCCCGGAAGCCACATACGGTTAGTGGCTACCACGCTGGATGGCCCAGATACAGAATATCTCCGTTGCCACAGAGAAAAATTCTAGTGTGCAGCAATGATATCTACTTCCTGGCACACTCAAATGGCTCTCCTGCATGCGGTCGGAGGATTCCAGCAAAATGAAAACTGCATGTGAATACGTGCAGAGTTCCCTGTAAGGCGGCCAGAGCCGAGCAGCACATTTAGGTGATGCTCACATAGCCAGGAGCGTTCAGTTAAACGCAGACCTATTTCAGGTATCTCAACACCTGCCCTGGGCTCACTCAGGTAACAGCCCCAAACCCTAGACATCACCATGGTGTACATCAGAATTGCACATCCATTCTATTCCAGGAGTATACAGCAGGAATACCCAGGCACCCCGCTTCCAGGCTTTTCAGAATACCTGCTATCTCCCACCCCTGCCCCCAGAGGCACCATGCCTTGCCGTGCCCAGACACCCTGCAGTCACATCTGAAACCTGGCCCAGCACACACGCAGCCCCCTCAGAATACCCCAATAATATCCACAGACCCCAACACACTCCAATAATAGACAAGCATGCTCCCTGCGTGTTCCAATTACCTACCCCCACAGGTTTGGCAAAACAGCTCTCCACGAATACTCCAGTATATTTCAGCAACCCCCCCACACATCCCAGTATGCTCCAATAATAACTCCCCCACACTCTGATCTCAGTCTATTCCCATAACACGCCCCCTGAACACAAACCAGCACACGCCAATAATACTTAATGTGCTCCTACTGTATTTCAGCACCAACCCCCTCCATACACGCAAGCCCTGCTAGATATTCCCATGACCCCCGACACATCCACGATTGAATCCATACATTTGTACCATAGGGACAGTGTTCTGCATATGCACCCTGACCCCTAGCCCTGCTCCCACCCATTATTAGAACCCCGTGGGCCCAACAGCAGGCACACACATGTAGACACAACCCACAACTGCCCTGGCTCAAAGTTGATGACGCTCCAGTAAATATGTCTATGCAATATCCGCTATGTGTTCTAGAGCTTAGATTCAACCCAGGGATCGATCACCTTGTATCTAAGTAGAGAGGATGTTGGAAGAGAAGGAGGGAAGGGGTTGAAAGCAATGAAGAAGGGGAGGAAAGAGGTCAAGAAGGCTCCTTGAGTGGGTGAATGATGGGGCCAATAGAAATGGGTTGAGAGTTAGAGCCGCCTGCTTCTAACCATGAACTCCATAGCATCCTTGTCCCTAGCTCTGTGTCCACTGTGTAGCCTGACATCCTCCTCTAAGCCCTCATGCCCTCGATGCCTGCATAGCCCTTCCAGATCTCCAGGGGCCCCCAGTGGCCAGTAATGCTCTTCAGACCCCCTTTATTCCTCATTTACAGCAGTTTCACTTTCATTTCATCCATTCCACAAACCCTACCTTTCTCCCATCCCCCTCAATCTCTTTCACCCCCACACTCTCTTTACACTTCATACATAAGCCGCCCCCAAACATCCAGCCCCTAATACAATTCAAAAAGACTCCTTTATCCATTAGATGGGAAGAAAAAGCTCATGCTATGTGTCAACCAGTATCTGAAGTCCCTCACAGGTAAATGACTCAATCAATCATCTCCCACGGCCAGCCTATAGGTAGGCATGAGGACCATTTCCACTTTACAAATGAGGAAACAGAAGTACAGAAAGGTCAAGCAACTTGCCTGGGCTCACACAATGAACAACACTCTTCAACAATTCCCAAGAAAATACCCGGGTATTTGCAATAGTAACACCCTCCACTCCACTGAAACCAAACACCCCAGCACATATACATTTGCCCCCAATTCACCTGAACATGCCCCTCCAGTGCCTGAAATTTATCCCAGACTATGCCCATAGCACAAGTAACATTCATTGAACTGCTGCTGAATGTCAGATGGCATTCCAAGCACTTTACATTTATGTATTCATTCAGTCCTCACAACACCCCTTGGGAGGGGTTGGCGGCTATCATTCCCATTTTATAGATGAAGAAACAGAGGCACAGACAAATAAATTTGCTCAAGATCATACATGCCAGAAAAAAATGTCACAGCCAAGATCTGAATTCCCCATAGGCAACCCATGCATGCATGCATGCTGAGTCGCTTCAGTCGTGTCCGACTCTGTGTGACCCCATGGACAGCAGCCCACCAGGCTCCTCTGTCCATGGGATTCTCCAGGCAAGAACACTGGAGTGGTAGGCAACCCATATACCCCAATAATATCCAAACACCAGCAGATCACTCCTACTCCTCCCTCTAGAGTCTCCCCATCCTGGACATACACCTCTCCTTCCCATGACTTTTGCACGCAACCCCCCAGCTCTGTGTGCTGCCTCTCTCATCCTCCTTGAACTGCCCAACTGCCCTCTTGTGCCCACAACTCCCTACAACTGGGTATTCCTTCTCCCCTATTCCTGTGTATACCTTCTTGCTTTGCACTTGGATCCCCCCTCAAGTCGTCTGAAAGCTCCCCAGGACCCTAACCCACTCCCCACCAGCTCTTACCTCTGCAAGCCCTCATTACACCCCACCCCACGGGCCGTCTCCCCTCTTCCCATTTTGCCCTCATGTACCCCACATTCCCTTTCCCAAAGTTGTCTCCCACAGATTTCTGTGACCTCCTCTCCCCCTCTCAGGCCAGCTCTCCCTCTCCTTTGCCCTCATCCCTCCCAAAGCCTCCCGAGCCTCAGCACAGAACCCCACTGTATCCCCTACAGCATTCTAGGTTTCTTTCCTACTCCAGTTCCCCCCACACCCCATTCTCATCCGTGGAAGCCTCCTCCTACTTTCGCATCCTCAATTCACTTCACCCTTCCTTCCGTCTCCTTTCACTGGCAGCTGCATTTCATTTACATTCCCTGCATCTCCTCTCTGTGCTCTCCCAGAACTGCCTGAATCCCCGCCCCCCCTATCCTCTTCACACTTCTTGCACCCCCTCCTTACCCCATTCCTCTGTTCGCCCCGCGCACACGCTCTGCTCTGGCGTTCCCCATTCCTCCCCCAACTTCAGGATCCCCCACTCCCCCCTGTTCCATTTCCATCCTGCCACCCTTCTATTCAGACCCTCTAACCCCACCCCCTGCCCTACCGTTCGCGACCCACGCAGCACCCCATTCATGCTCCCGTAGGGCTGACTACTTGCCCTGCAGGAGCACACACAATGCTCCGCCCCAGGCCATCCCTCGGTGACCCTGAGCGGCCTCTGGAGCTCAGCAGCCAGCTCTTGTTCACCAGATCTCACACACAGGGACTGCAGCAGCCTCTACACCCCCACCCCCACCCCAAAGGTCCCTCTCGCACACCCAGGATCCCACAGCCCAGAGCCTGCTGCTGTACCTAGCGCCCCCCCTCTGGCACTAAGCCCCTCCCCATGTCCCCAGCCCCACGAGGCCTCTCCACGGCCTGCCCAGAGGGCCCCCCCCACCACCGCGCAGGGAAGCCAGCCCCCTCCCATGCTGAGAAGTGACACACAGAAGCAGATGCAGTTCTCCGTGCAGAAGCTCCACCGTGTGCCCCACACAGGCACAGACCCTTGGGGGCAGGGAGAGGGGTGCGTGGGGATGGGGACTGGTGAAGGGTGGTTGTGGAGGAGGGGATACGCCTGGTCAAGGAGGGTGGGTGTTGGGAAACACAGCCGCAGTCCCTGGGACAGACCCCCCCCCCCCACACAAACACACTAGTCCCCAGACAGCCTTGCTATTGCTCCAAGTCACACACAGAGATAGACGCCGGCAAACAGGGACATACAGATGGACACGGTTGGGGGGGGGTGGGCTGGGAGCCCACCATTTCTCTCTCTCTCTCTCTCTCTCTCTCTCGCTTATACACACACACACACAAACAGGGATGCAGGCAATCACACACACGCACGCACACCGCCACAGCCACAGGGACACACGCACCGTCGCACAGTGACACGCAGCGGAAAAAGAGGAGGGGAGGGGAGACGGGGGCGGGATGCGTATGTGATGGGGGGAGATGACTGTGAATGGGAGAGAGGGGTATGAATGGGGGGACCTGCCAACTCCGTGAAGGGGTGAGGGGACACAGGGATCAGAGGAACGCGGGCCAGGGGTGTAGATGCCTGAGGGGAGGGCTCTAGAGTGGGGGCGCCAAGGGTGGCAGAAAGGACAAGTGGGGCGAGAAGCCGGAGTGGAGTCCATCTGGAGGGCCTCCTTAGGAGGCACGTCCTGGAGAAGGAGCTGAAGGGGGCCTGGAAGGGCCTACGAGGGGCCGGAGGAGTGTGTGTGTGCGTGTGTGTGGGGGGGGTATCGGGAGAGAGGCCCAGGTTGCGGGGGGCGATGAGAAAACGAAGGGGAGAGAAGGGTCCGGAAAGGGCTGAGTGCTGGGAGAAGGTTAGGGGAGAAGGGCGGAGGGGGCGGGCGGCTTGTGGACGGAGAGGGAGCCCCAGGGATGGGGGATCAGCGGCTGGGGGAGGGTCGTAACCGCGGGTCTGGGCCTCCGGGTCGGGCCGCGGGGGGAAAAGGGGCGGCGCGCTCCGTTACCTGTAGATATACCAGACGCTGCGCCGCCGGGGCCCCAGGGCCGGCCAGCTGGAGGAGAGCGCGGGGGGCGGCTGCGGCAGGGAGCCCCCCCCGGGGCCGCCCCCGAGACCCCCGCCGCCGCCGCCGCCGACCGCTGACAGAGCCATCGCCGCCGCGGCCCCGGCCCCGGCCCCGGTCCCGGTGCCGGCCGCCCCCGCCGCCGCCGCCGCCGCCGCGTCCCCGTCCCCGCTCGGCCGAACCCCCGTGTCCGGGCCCCCAGGCCCCGCCTCATGCTGACCCGCGCCGGGAGGGGGAGGGGGAGGGGGCGCGCGCCCTCCCGCGGGAGGGAGGGCAGGGCCGGGGGCTCACATGCCGGGGGGGGGGCCGCGGGGGCGCGGGCCGCGGGGTCGGGCCGCGGCGGGAGCGCGAGGACCGCGGACGGCGCCGGCTTCAGCACCGCGGACAGCTCCGGAGGCGGGCGGCGGGCGCAAGGCTTAACCCCTTGGCGTCCTGCGCCGGGCGGGGGAGGGGGCCGGGCCGGGGGGAGGGGGCCAGCAGGGGAGCGCGGGGGCCCCCTTGGCGGGAGACGGGGGAGGGGCGAGCGAGTGGGGGAGAAGGGGGAGGCACTTCCGGTCTGCCCCCCTTCGCCCCCCTCCCCCCTCCCGAGCCCTCCCGCGCAGGTGCAGAGCGAGGGAGCTCGGGGAGAGGGACGCACAACATCACACGAGACGCCTCGCAACCGCGTGCGAGGGACGCGCGGACACCGAGCCCCACTTCCCGAGCCGTGAGGGTGGACGGCGCGGCGAGAGAGACCCCGGGAGGGGACGCACAGCCCTCCTCCCCGCCCCCTACGGCAGACAGACTCACGATGCACCCCGACACAGTCTGGAAGGGGCCAGAAAGGGAGAGCTAGGATGTTTAGACTGGGCGCCGGAGCAGGGAGAGACACCCCTCCCCGCAAAGAAGTCCAGGCGGAGGGACATCCACGCACCACGGCTCCCACCAGAGGGAGAGAGCCGCAGACCCCCGGGGAGAGGAGAGAGGGCAGCAGAGGCCAAGAGGGTTTACACGCGGCGGGACTGCAGAGCGCCGGCAGGAAGGCAGGGTCACAACACAGACCAGGCCACCCCAGACTGGGTCGGGGAGAGCCGGGGGTTGGGGGTGGGGAGGAGAAGCTCAGACATGCCGAGCGCAGGGCAGCACATGCCAGCGGGCAGGAGGGGAGGAAGAGGGGGAGCAACGCATTTGACAAGCAGAGGAAAGAGGAGAAAGAAGCTGAGCGACCACCCTCATCCAGCTGGTAGAGCAAACGACCCCCAAACCAAAGCCAAGGGGAAACCCAGAGAGACACTGATAAGAGATGAGAAGCAGAGGCTGATGGGGAGACTCCGGATGGTGGGGGGGGACCTCGATACTCACCCAGTGCCCAGAGCCGGAGACGTGCCAGGTGAACACGCACAATGGTCAAGCGCCTCGGACACTTGGGGCGCAGGGTGGCACCCCAGTCCCACCCTCTCTTCACATATTGTCATTTCTCTCCTCCCCCCTCCCCAGCCCTCCTCCGCCCCGATCCATCCCCACTGGCCAGAACACAGACACGTAGGTTTGGACACATTTAATGGAAGGATGCTACGAACAAGGAGACCCTTCCCTGGATTCGGGGAAGTGGTGTGGGGGGGCATGTCATCTTTCAGATGCCCAGTTATGACCATCCCTCCCCCACAGCCTGGCCCTTCTGGAAGCTCAAACTCTGGAGTCCTCCCCTCTTCCTCCCTCCCTTCCCCCAACACCCTAGGTCCTGAATTCCAGATCAATCGGACAGACACAAATGCATGCACACAACTTTATGCATTAATGTGCACACATAGCGACATGCATGAAGAGGGACAGGCATGTGCAGAGACCCACCGCTGGTCCCCAGGTGGTAAGCAGACACACTGGACATCTCTGAAAAACACTGGCCCTCATTCTCAGACACACGGATTTGGGAAAAGAGAGGTGCAGAGACAGCCAGCCGCACAATGAGCCACAATCGTGCACCCAGAAATGACAGCCACAAATACACCCATCTGCACCGAGCGGGACACACCCTCTCACTGTCACGGGCATGTGCACGGGGCTAGAACTCCAAGGGCCTCGGGCCACACATGCACACAGACGTGCCATGCACACCTACAGAGGCACACTGGCAAGAACACGCCTGGGGAATCTGTACAGGGATGCTCGCCGACTGTGTGAGACGGTCACGCACAGGGAAACTTCAGCTCTGGAGGTGCACACGCACACCCATACGCCCCCAGGCACCCCTTCATTCCCATTCCTGACCCCATTCCCTCCCTTCCCCTCCCTTCTCACCTCCCTGGGCCAATCCCATCCATCAAGCTTCAGAAGCAAGTCAGCCAGCAGCCAGGGAGGGGAAAGGTGTCAGTGTGCCTTCTCCCCGCCCCCCCCCCACCTGGCCGGCTCTGCTTGTCTGCCCCCGCCCCCCCAACATGGCCAGCATGGGATGCACGCACTTCCGCTGCACAGGACTGCACAGAGATGTGGGACGTGAAGGAGACGGGAGTCTCCAGCCACCATACAGGTGAGCTCCACAGCCCCCCAGGCATCCCCACCTTGCCCCAGTCCACCTCATTGGTCTCTGGCTACCCCAGAACTGGGCAGTCTCAGTGGCTGCCAAGGATGGTTTGGGGTTGGGCTGTGGGGTCTGAAGCTAACCCTGCCTCCCTCCACCCAGGATCAAATGTTAGAGGGAGCAGACAAGAGACGGGCTTCGAGGTAGTGGAAATATTTAAAAGGTGGGGAGGGAGGGATTTGGGGTGGGGTGGGGGTTGCCCGAGGGTGTAAGGACATTTACCTTGGCGCATCAAAGCTGTCATAGGAGCCCACGGTATAATGCCGGAAGAGTCTCTTTGCCTTGTCACTTCGGCTTTCTGCAGGGGAACAAAGGATGACCTTGGACCTCCTACTCTGGAAATCACGGGTTCACCCCCTGGGGTCCTGGCCCAAGCCTTCCCTTCGACCTCCCAGTATCCCACCCGCACCTGTAGGGGGAAAGGAAGGGAAATGAGAATCTAGAGTAAGTCGGAGACACCTGGGGGTTCCTTGTTACCTTGCTTTGCTTCCTGGGAGCGGTTGGCCACCTCTTCCAGGCAGTCAGAGGGGAACCAGCCGACGCGACCTTTGACCTGGCCTTCCCAGAAGCCTCCTTCCCCGATGCTAAGCACTGAATGGGGAGTGGAGACATAGAATAGAAACATTTCTGCATTTCCGTGCTGTCCACACCTCCCCTACCCCGCCTGCTCCCAACACTTGATGCAAAGTCTTTCCACAATTCTCAGCACCCTGCCCAGAACTGGCCCAAAGATATCCTTAGGAAGGGGCAAGGGGGAAGTGTGTGTGTGCTCAGTCGCTCAGTCATGTCTGAATCTTTGTGGTCCCATGAACGGTAGCCCGCCAGGCTCCTCTGTCCTTGAGATTTCCCAGGCAAGAATACTGGAGTGGGTTGCCATTTCCTCCTCCAGGGGATCTTCTGGACCCAGGGATTGAATCTGCAATGTTTTCTGCATTGCAGATGGATTCTTTACTGTTTAGCCATTGGGGAAGCCCCACAAGGGGGAAGGGGGAGATAGTCACTCTTGCATAGTAGCTTCCTGAACACAACTGGGACACCGAAGAGGCACTGGGGAGAAGGGCTGTGTCCCATGACATGGTCCTTGCAAGTTAGGGACATATCCACAACTGGCTCTCATCTCCCCTGGTAACCAGTCACAACTCAGTTATTCCGTAATGTCCCTAAAGCCCGCTAGGCTCCTAGGTCACGTGTTATACCTCATCACTACCCCCACCACCTCCCACAGTCTCCTTGCCACTTAACCTTTTGTCATCTGTTCCCAGACCCCTCCTTCCGTCTCTCTCTGCTTCCCCTGGCTCTAGACAGGAGATTAGAATCATCTCTCCTTCTCTCCCCTACTCGTTACCGGAGGCCCCTGCCCACCACCCCTACCCCTTAGACATCAAGCATACATTGACCCACAATGATGGGCGGTAAGGACAGTTAATGCCTATCCAACTCTCACTGGGGCCAGTACCCTAAGGGGGTCACTGCCATTCGCCCCACTTTACTGATGGAGAAACAGAGGCTCGGAGAAACTCAGGCTCATTTGCTCCGGGTTTTGTAGCTCCCGATGGACGGAGCCTGGATTTGAACACTCCTATTTTGCCACATCTCTGTTCCAGTGCTTTGCTGCTGCTGTTCCTGATCATGATGAGAGCGACAGTAACAAGCCCACAGCCGTCCACCTCTCCAGCATCTTTCACAGCTCTGTTCCCACTTGGCCCTTCACATCCTTCACTCACTCTATCCTTACACCTTGGTAGGTAACAACTGATTTCCCACTTTATAGATGAAGTTGAAGCTGGAGTAGAAAAACCTCTTGCCCAGGGGTGGCTTGAACCATGCTGGGGTTGGGGGCCATCTGATGCTTTGCCCTACACTGATCACCTCTTCTGAGAGGGTATGGGGAAACCCCAACCAGGAGATGCTCAAGGTCACAGAAGACAGCAGAAGTGTGTCAAAAGATGCAGGCTCTTGGCTGATTCTGCCTTGCCCGGCTGGATGATCTGGGAACCAATCATTTGTTCACTAAACAAATATGTATTTCATGCCAGTCATGAATCAGACATCAGGCTCGGAACCGAGTAGAGCTGTTGTGTTAGTTGCTCAGTCATGTCTGCTCTTTGTGACCCCGTGGACTGTAGCCCGCCAGGCTCCTCTGTCCATGGGATTCTCCAGGCAAGAATACCGGAGTGGGTTGCCATGCCCCTCTTCAGGGGATCTTCCCAAGCCAGGGTCTCCTCCGGCACTGCAGGCAGATTCTTTACTGTCTGAGCCACCAAGGAAGTGAGTAGAGCTATCAGACACAGCAAACGTGGTTCCTGTCCTCACGGAGCTTCCAGACTGGCAGCCAGTGGAGGCATGACACTACAAGTGACCCCGTGATTGGAAAACTGAGGTCAGGGCTTGAGGGGGGAAAGGAGAAGAATTTTGGAGGAAGTCCAGACAGGAGTATATAAATCTGATGAGGGGATTTCCCTTGTGGTCCTAGAGGTTAACACTTCACCTTCCAATGCAGGGGCTGTGGGTTTGATCCCTGGTCGGGGAGCCAAGACCCCACATAAACCATAAAACAGAAGCAATATTCTAACAAATGCAGTAGAGACTTTAAAAATGGTCCACATCAAAAAATCTTTATAAATAAATAAATCTGATGGTATAGGGGGATCAGGAGACCTGAAGGATGCTAGGAGTGGAGGAGGCAAAGAGAGAGGGGAAAGGCTTTCTGGGCAGAGGAACAGCATGTGCAAGGAGTTTACGGTGGAAAAAGATTTGGGGCGTTTGAGGAAGGACAAGGAGGATAAGGTCCCTGGAACCCTGCAAGTGAAGGAAAGAGTAGCCTGAGATGAGGTTGTGTCGGGGGCAGGGTGGGCAGAGGAGGGGCTTGCAGGCCAGGCTGAGGCCCTAGGCTTTGATCCTGAGAGCAGAGGGGACCTGCTACCTTAATTGGGCTCTGAAAAAGCCCAGTGACATCATGGATGTGGGTGTGCTCTGGGAACTTTTAAGGAAAAGAAAGGATATGAAAACAGCAGCCTATTGGATGACAGAGCTTGACATTCAGAAAGACAACAGAAGATGCAGCCCATGGCCCTCTGCCTGTGGGAGGGTCCCTCACCTCTGACCTCAGCTTCCCTTGATTCTTTTACACAGACCTGACCCCCACTCCTGAGAGTCCCTTGGAGAGCAAGGAGATCCAAGCAGTCCATCCTAAAGGAAATCAGTCCTGAGTATTCATTGGAAGGACTGATGCTGAATCTGAAATTCCAATACTTTAACCACTTGATGTGAAGGACTGACTCAATGAAAAAGACCCCGATGCTGGGAAAGATTGAAGGCAGGAGGAGAAGGGGATGACGGAGGATGAGATGGTTGGATGGCATCACCGACTCGATGGATATGAGTTTGAGTAAACTCCGGGAGTTGGTGATGGACAGCAAGGCCTGGCGTGCTGCAGTCCATGGGATCACAAAGAGTTGGATACGACTAAGCAACTGAACTGACCCTCACCTGGCCACACACACACACACACACACACACACACACACACACACACACACACACTCTCCCCTGGCATGCTGCCCCCTCCCAGAGGCACTGCCCCTGCCTGGCCCCCACAGTTAGCTCCTGCATTTGGTCATTCACCCATTCACCAGTTCATTCAGCAGGTGTGCACTGAGGCCCTCTGTGTGCTGGCTCATTAACCTGGGCCCTGATGACCCAGCCGCTGGTGACACGTCACCTCATCTTCAGAAACTCAGGCACCAGGAAGATAGACTACAAGATAGATGTAACTACACAACCCGACTGACCCTCTGACCCCGGGACGCTCTTCAAGGCCCACTTAAACCATGTCTCCTACAGGAAGACCCCCCTCCACCCCCTCAGAGACCCCCTAGGGTCTCTTCTTTCTAAGTGCCCCTAATGGGGGCCGAGTACGATAATGACAGCTGGCCTTACTAGGTATGAATCACTGTTCTGTGGGCTTTCAAAGAGCTGACTCCTTTAATCCTCGCAAGGGTCCCATTGTACAGATGAGAAAACGGAGCCCCAGAGAAGTCACTTGCCTGAGGCCACCCTGCTAGGAAGTGCAAGAGCTGGGACTTGAACCCAGACAGCCTGGTTCTCAACCTCTACACAACTCAGCTTGTCTGCCAGCCTAGAGTCAGGCAAAGAATTGCTCCCCCACCTCGAATGAACTACAGCAGGGTACTTCCTGTCTCCAAAGCACCATTCTGTCTAAGAACACACATCCGCAGCCTTGTGATGTCTGCACGTGGGGGATCCTGGCATGGTTTTCCAGAGGAAGACAGGGAAACAGAAGACAGGCAAAGACCCGTGACAGCAGCCTCTGTTTAGGAAACCCTTGGCAGGGACCATCTCATCGGAGCCCGGAGAAGCAGGCACCACCCCATGTCTCAGGTGAAGATGCGTGGCAGAGGCAGGAGGTGAAGTCAAGGCGCTGTGTCCCTCACTCTCCACACAGGAGAGTGAGAAGAACTGTGGGCTCGGACTGGGGACCTCAGACAAGTCACTTCACCCATGTGAGGCTCTACCCCTTCGACTACAGTGGGCTCCGGACGCCTGCCTTAGAGGGTGACGATGAGCTAGATGGGACCTCGTGGGTTCGATGTCCCATACACACTCATCTCCTCTCTTTTGCCTGGACTCTGCTGCCTGGCAGCACAGCATCTGAGCTCCACTGTATGCTCCTCAGAGGCGGAAGGGGCACCTAGGTCTTTCTGAGGGCTCCAGCGTGCCCTGGACGTTCCAGGTGCTGGACAACTGTTGGTCGAGGGCTGGCCCCTCCCTGAGAAGGGGGTTAGTTCACCTGCCGACCCTTGCCCACAGCCTGGCTGCTCCCTGCCCCTTTACCTTTGATCTTTTCGCCCTTGCTCAGGGAGATCTCCCCCTCGGCTTGGGCCTGGTAGGACTTCACGGCCATGAAGGAGCGTCCAGGGACCGCCGAGTAGAGCTTCCTGCGTCTCCCGCGACTGCCCAGGGAGCCCCCGGGGCCTCCGGAGCCTCCCGTGCCCCCGGCTGGCCCTTCCCGGGGTGTCCCGCTGGAGCTGCATACACAGAGGGTGTGAGAGGCAGGGGGGAGTGGAGGGAGGGGGCGCCTTTGGGAAAACAGGGGTCCTTGGGGGGGTAGGTGGAGCACCAGGGTCGGGGAGGGGGTCTGAGTGCCTTTTCTGGCTCTGGCATCCTGGGGAGGCTGGGGGTGGAGGGTGGGGGAGAGCAGGGCATTTGGGGGCTCCCCCTGCCTTCCCGCTGCGGGCCGCCAGCCCCCTTTCCTGCCTCCTGGCTTCCGGCTCTGTCCCCTCCCACGGGCCTGCACACCCTGCCTGATTCAGCTTCCTGAAGCAGAGTTCTGACTGTGTCATCCCTGGCTCACAAGCCTTCGGCAACTCCCCACTTCCTCCTGGGCTGGGTCCAGTGCTTCTCCTGCCATCTCCAGCCCGCCACCATCTTCCTCCCACCCACCCCAGCCCCGTCCCCCTCCAGCCAGCTCCTCCCAATGCCCCCTGCTCATCCTCCCTGCCTCCGACCTCATCTCCAGGCTTGGAAACCCCTCCTGTCTCCCTTCTCGCCCACCCCCCACCCCGTTGAGCTCCTTTCACCTTGCCCAGGCTGTCTGTCTGTCTGTCTGTCTGTCTGCCTGTCCTCAGGGGCTGGAACCAACCTTTCTCTTGGGCACCCTCCCCACCCCTGGCCTGTGGAGCAGCTGCCCAGCTAAACTCTGGTGCATTTGGACACAGCTGTGAGGCCGGCTCATGAAGCCCTCACTTCCTTGGGGTCAGGAAGGAGACCTGGTGGTTCAAGGTGGGGACCAGGGAGTCGGGTGCAGCGGGGTGGGGGGCAGCTGTCTATGGGACAGAAGGTGGGCAGCTGGGCTGGTCTGGTGGGGGGGGGGGTGGGCAGCTGTGGCTCCCAGGACAGGATTCAGGTGGTGGTGGGGTCTGTGGGACCAGGGCTGAGCCCTTCCCTACCTGGGCCGTCCACGGGGCTGGCGCTTGGCCTCCTCAGGGTGCCTCCCGCGGGACGGGGAGCGGGCCCGGGCGCCCCGGGGGCTGCTGGCACTCCGGAGGGTCCCGCTGCTGAGCTTGGCACTGGGGGCGGTGGGCTGTGCCTGGCCCTGGGGCCCTGAGGTGGTGCCGGGGGCCCCCGCGGAGGAGGTCCCCGGGGCGGCAAACACCATCCAGTCAGGCAGGGCCATGCTGGTATCACTGTTGGCCCGCAGCAGTGCGGGCGGCACTGTCAGCCCTGTGCCCGGGGGTCCCCGTCGCCGGGCTGCATACTTGGGGGACTCCTGGAAGGGCACTGAGGGGGATATGGAGGTTGGGGGTCAGAGGGGGACACGGGGGCATTGGGGAGACACACAGGAGGCAAGAGACGGTTGGGTGGGGAAGGCACGAGGGGAGAAACAGATGAGAAAGTGCAGGGCGCCTGGAGCCCGACCCCTCCCACTGCCGGGGTGTTTGTGGTCCATCCTGGCCCCCAGATCAGGTCTGCTGACTCCCCAGTCCCACCACGCACTGCCCTCCCACAGGACCCCAACTTCTCCCCTTAGCTTGCTCACCCACGTCCTGTTCACGATGGTTTCGAATCAGCTCTCCAAGTTCAAAATTCCCAGCGATCACTGCCACCTAGTGTGAGGGGGTAAGGGGGGCCCAGGTAGGAGACAGACAGGAAAAACAAACAGGAAACTCTGTGAGGTCTCCAGCCAGCTGCCTTGCCCTCCCAACCTAACCCCACAACTCCAGCCTCTCTCTTCTCCCAGACCACCCGCCTCCCTCCCAGCACCCCAAACTTTACCCCTCTGTGTTCTTCACACCTCCCCCAACCCCCCCCCCAACGGACCTGGAAGGGGGTCTGTCCACTGTTATTTTTCACATCCTTGTTGGCCCCTCGATAGAGAAGGATCCTAGCACACGTCTCCTGGTGGCCAGTGGCATGAGGTGAAAGAGAAAAACAGTTAAGGTCACCGCGAGCGGACACAGACACTCCACTAAGAGCTTTTGGACCCATCTGATGGGAACCCACCCTGCTCAGGACAGCAGCCACTGGCCCTTTAAATGTGGCCGGTCCACACTGAGAGGCGCTGGGCATGCACAGTGCACACCGATTTCAAGGACTTGAAAGATGTAGTTTAAATCTCTCTAACAGTTTTTATGGGGGCTTCTCAGGTGGTGCAGTGGTAAAGAATCTGCTTGCCAATGCAGGAGACGCAGGAGACATGAGTTCGATCCCTGGGTTGGAAAGATCCCCGGGAGGAGGAAATGGTAACCCACTCAGTATTCTTGCCTGGAGAATCCCACAGACAGAGGAGCCTGGCGGGCTACAGTCCATGGGGTCCAAGAGTTGGACATGATTGAGCAGAGCACAGGCTTCCCTGGTGGCTCAGTCAGTAAAGAATCTGCCTGCAATGCGGGAGACCAGGTTCGGTCCCTGGGTTGGGAAGATCCCCTGGAGAAGGGAATGGCAACCCACTCCAGTATTCTTGCCTGGAGAATCCCACGGACAGAGGAGCCTGGTGGACTACAATGGGGTCACAAAGAGTCAGACAGGACTGAGTGACTAACACTTGAGCACAGCACAATAGTTTTTATACTGATTACTTGACAGGATAGTATTTTAGAAACAAAATATGCTACTAAAATTAATGTCACCTGTTTGTCCCCCCACCCTTTTTTTTAAAGTATCTCCTGGGACATTTAAAATTGCATGTGACTTGGGTTAAAGTGTATTGGATGGCTACTAACCTAAACCAGGGTTTTCTTATTATTACTATTTTACTGAAGTATAGTTGCTTTACAGTATTGTGTTAATCACTGTTGTAGAGCAAAGTGAATCTGTTACACACACATACTTATATCATTTTTTGCAATCATCCTTTTCCATTACGGTTTGCCTGCATGCGTGCCAAGTCGTTTCAGTCGTGTCTGACTCTTTGCGACCCCATGGACTGTAGCCCGCCAGGCTCCTCTGTCCACACGGATTCTCCAGGCAAGAATACTGGAGTGGGTTGCCATGCCCTCCTCCAGGGGATCTTCCGGACCCAGGGATCCAACCCACTGTCTCTTATGTCTCCTGCACTGGCAGGAGGGTTCTTTACCACTAGTGCCACCTGGGAAGCCCGGTTAGTGGTTTAGCATAGGAGACTGACTCTCGCTGTCTGTGCTCTGCAGCAGGACTTTGTTGTTTGTCCATTTTATATAGAACAGCGTGCATCTGCTTGCCCCAACCTCCCAATCAGGGGTTTTCATCATTAGCACCGCTGACACTTAGGGGCCAGACAAGTCTCTGGAGCGGGGCCATCCTGTGTGTGCATTGCATTGCACAGCATCCTCTGGTCTCTGCTGCTAGATGCCAGTAGCACTCCCTCTTCAGTGGTGACAGCGGAGAACGTCCCCAGACACTGCCAGATGGCCCCTAGGGTGCAGGAGCATCCGGCTTGAGAGCCACCAAGCCAGACCTCTTGGGGTGGGGGGCTTACTGTGTTGCATGTCAGAGCACCTTACGGGCAGTAGCCACTGACCAGCCTGACAATTCTGTGAGATGGAAATGACTGTCCCCATTTTACAGATGAGGAAACTAAGGCTTCAAAGGGAGCCGGTGATGATCAGCCCTCGGATTCAAACCCAGGTGTGTCTGACTCCTGAGCCCTTACTCGAACACTTTGCTAGACCCAGAAGGAAGGAGGCAGGAGGCAGTGCATGCCACGGCCGGATGGTCGGGGGGTGGGGTGGGAGACAACGCCATCCAAGTCCAGACCAACTCCTTGCCAGTGTCAGTCACAACAGACCCAATGTCTGATCTGCCTGCCCTGCCACCACCAGCCCCAGCCGCATCGACCTCATCTGCTGGCACCTTTCCTTTCTCCCTGCTCTGCAGGCACACTGGCCTCCCTTCCCTGGCAGGCATGCTCCTGCCCCAGGGCCTTTGCACCTGCTGCTTCCTCAACTTGGGATTCTCTGCCCCGAGCTCTCCACACAGCTCACTTTCTCACTCAATTCACATTTTTGCACAGAGGCCAATTCTTCAGAAAAGGCGCCTCTGATGACCTGGTCAAAAGTAAACCCTTGACCTGTTCCTGGCTTTATTTTCATTTATATGATACCTGCTGTGTGCCGGGAATTCTTCTAAGTCAGAATTAACTCGTTTTCCTTATAATACTGCCTCCCTGAAATTATATTTTGATTTTATTCATTTCCAGCATCTCTCCCCCACTCCATTGTCTATTTTGGAGAGGCAAGGTTTTGTCTGTGGCACCCACAGCCTGGCATGGTGCCTGGCCCATAGAACTGTTCAGTAGATGGTTGCTGGATGAGGGGACTCCTCCTCCTCTGTCTTGGCCTGGCTGAACCCAACCTGGCCTCCTGCTTAGCTCCACCCCAAATCTCCCAGATGCCAGTCTAGCCAGCATTCACCAGACACTTCCTCAGTCTCACCCTCTTCACGTGACAGATCCATCAAGGATGCTTGTTCGGGTCCATCCTATGGGACAGACTCAGAGAGGGCAAACCCATGGCCAAAGTCACACAGCCAGTCAGTGGGGCAGCAGGGACTCAAACCAAGCTTTCTGATCCTAGGGCTCATCTGTCTACTGTGAAAGCACAACTCTGACTGCCCAAGTTCGATGGCCCCCCGATTGGACGGCAAAGTTAGCCAGGTTCGTTTTCCGGGTGTGTTTGTGAGTGTGAGTGTGTGTCCCTCTGTGTACATGCTGTCTCCCCAACTTGATATAAATTAATGCCGTGTGTGTGTTTGCGTATCTGCCTGCTCCCACCGTCACCTTGCCTAGCGCAGGCCCAGGAGCATCTCTTTCATCTCAACTAGCAGTTCGCTCTACCCCTGAGCACCCTGTATGTACTGGAGCGCTAGCACACATCCTACTGGATTGTAATTATTTGTTTACACATCTGCCTCTTTGCCAGACTGTGAACTCCCCCACCACCACCCCGCCCTCTGGAGGACTGGCAGCATGCTGTGTCTGATTCATCTCACATCCGGGCACACAGTAGGTGCTCAGGAAATGGGCCCTGGAAAGGATGAGGATGTGGAGTTGAGTCATGCAAAAGTCATTTGCTCAAATCATTCATTCATTCCTGGAGTCATTCAGTCTGTCTCGAAGCAAATACCTGTTGAGTGTTCTGAGCTGGATGCTGCGCGTGGTCTTGGAGGGGAATTCAAGGTATCTGATCCATCATTCATTCATTCACTCTCACTCATTCAACAAAGATACATCTAAGCCTACTATACGCCGCGGCCTTGGGACAGAGTGCTTCATCAGACTTAAGCCCCACCCCTGAGGAGCTCAGCACCAGAGGCTAGATGGGCTGCAGAGAGTGAGGAAATCTTTCAGACCCTGGCTGGGCCTGGGCCTTGGGAAGCTTAAAGTCTGAGAGGGAAAAGGAGGGGAGAGAAAGTCGGAGAAGAACTTGTGTCTGTCAAGCATCTGTTTGCTAAGCACCATGCTGAGAGCGAGCCAAACATTCACACCCTTGATCCTTTGCGAGGTAAAGGTTACTGACCCATTTTACAGATGAGAAAGTAGAAGCTCAGGCAAGGGAAATGGCTGACTCATCTGACCCACTCGGAGTAACTGTTCCCTCTCTATAGGACCCTATGGACTATAGCCCACCAGGCTCCTCTGTCCATGAGATTCTCCAGCAAGAATAGAGGAGTGGGTTGCCACTTCCTTCTCCAGGGGATCTTCCCAACCCAGGGATTGAACCTGCATCTCCTGCTTGGCAGGTGGATTCTTTACCACTAGCGCCACCTGAGAAGCCTCTCTCTCTCTCTCTCTCACACACACACTACATTTTCCCTTTCAAATTGCCGGTATGGTTTCTGTCTCCTGACCAGATCCTGACTGATAACAGTAATGATAATGATAATAATCATTATTATTAGCATAGCTGCCTCCTAGGGATGAGCACTTATCACGCATGATCTTTCATCCCCTTCAATCAGCTGCTGTTATTCTGACTTCAGGGAGCCGCATGGAACTTCAGAGAGGGAGGGGACTTGCTTGGGGTGCCCTGGCCTGCAGACCGGCTGTGGGGTCAGAAAATCCGGAATGAGGCCTGCATGGGAGCGGGAGAGACAGACGCACCAGGGAGGGGAAGTACAGGCAATTTGACAAACACTGCGTTCTCCCTGCTCTGGTGGGCGCAGAGCGAGCAGACTGCTTGCTGCCACAAGGCGGCACGTGGCTACCTGCCACATCCTGGCACTGCACGTTCTGACGAGAGAGAAGGGGCTGGGGCTGTTCTGGGAGACTTCCTGGAGGAGGGGGGAAGAGGCTGGTGGATCAGCCACAGGATGCTAGTCCCTGGCCTCCTAAGACCCTGAGGCAACTGTCCAAGGGCAGGGAGACCCTCCAAGGGCAGACAGCCTTGGGAAGCAGGGTTGAGACTGGGGCTTCGGGTACTGGGCTGATCTGCCCCGGATCCCCCGGGGCACTGGTGACAAACCAGCTGGGGTCATCAGGCTAAAAGCCCCGGCTTTTATCAACCCAATCAGCCATGACAGCACAGCTACAGTGGGTATGCAGCTCTTCACTGCTCACCTCCATTCAGAGCTCTTGAGCTGGGGACCATCCACCCAGCCCCGAATCGCTACAACTTGCAACACACTCTTGTCCTGCTCAGGGGCTGTCCCTTATAGGTGCTCCACTGGCAGCTGAATGGAGACCCATTAGAAATAGGACCCTTGGGGATTAACATATACACACTGTGTGCGTGCATGCGTGTGAAGTCGCTTCAGTCGTGTCTGACTCTTTGCGACCCCATGGACTGTAGCCTACCAGGCTCCTCTGTTCATGGGATTTTCCCGGCAAGAATATCGGAGTGGGTAGCCATGCCCTACTCCAGGAGATCTTCCCGGCCCAGGGATTGTACCTACATCTCTTATTTCTCCTGCATTGGCGGGTGGGTTCTTTACCACTAGTGCTACCTGGGAAGCCCAACATATACACACTATATATAAAATAGATAATCAACAAGGACCCATTGTAAAGCACAGGGGACTCTACTCAATGGACTGCAAGAACCTATATGGGAAAAGACCTGAGAAAAAATGGATATATGTATATATATAATTGAATCACTTTGCTGTATATCTGAAACCAACACAACACTGTAAATCAGGTATACTCCAATATAAAATAAAAATTTTTTTAAAAAAGAGGACTTCCCCGGTGGTTGAGTGGTTAAGAATCTGCCTGCCAATTCAGCGGACACGTGTTTGATCTCTGGTCCGGGAAGACCCCACATCCTGTGGAGCAATGAAGCCTGTGTGCTGAAACTACTGAGTCTGTGCTCTAGAGCCTGTTCACAGCTAGAGAACATCCCGCGCACAGCAATGAAGACCCAGAACAGCCAAAAATAAATAAATGAATGAATAAATATATCTTAAAAAAATTTTAAAGGAAAGAAATAGGACTTTTGTAGTTTCCTGCATTTCCAGTAACAACCCTGACCCTCTCCCCTCTGGATTTTTCAGCACAGGCTCTGCCCTCTGCCTGGAATGAACGCCCCTTCTGCCCTCTTCTGCATGACCACCTGTTGCTCATCTTAGCTCTAATGGCACATCCTTCTGAGAGCCACCTCTGTCGACCCAGCCCCAAGGCCAAGCCCAGATGTGGGCCCCCACGGAGACCTGGATTCCCAGTGACCTCTCTCTGAACACTTGGGGTCGCACTGGCAGGCTGTGTCCCGTGATGGGAGGCTGTCTGTCTTGCCCACTACTGTCCCTTCAGCTGCCGGCTCTCAGCCTGACCCGGGAGAGGAGCTCAGGAAACATCTCTTGAATGAATGAATGAACGTATGAATGAATGAATGAAATAGAGGAAGAGTGGGGCGGGGTGCAAAGGGGGGCTGGGAGACTGGAGTCAGGAGGAGAGCAGACCTTATTGTAGAGGGCACAGATATGCAGGGCTGTGTTCCCCGAGGCGTTCTGGGCTCCGGGCTCAGCTCCATAGAAGAGCAGGTGTTCCAGGTGCTGAGAATGACCCCGCTGGCAGGCCTGGAGAGGACCGAGGATTAGGGGCCAAAGAGCGGGTCAGACCCACCTGACCACAGCGTCTGTCTCTCTCCTTCACCTGGAGGTCAGGCAGCCCTGCATCCGCCACCCCCCCATCTTCTCCTCTGAGGCCCCATTCTCGCTTAGGGACCCACACTGTCAACGTCACCAGTCATTCCAAGGCCCAGGGCTCCAGGCTAACTCCTTAGAGTCCCGGTGGTGACACCTCTGTGCTTACTCTTTGGGGACCATGCTACTCCCACCTCCATCCCCTGTGAGAACCCCAGCATCCGCAGCCCTAGGCCCTTGGACTAGGGTCCACGATCCCTGTCTACTCTCAGGGTGCATGTACCACCCATGCCACCCCAACCCTTCTAGGCCGAGCGCGAGCACCTGGTGAATCTCCTGCCAGCCGTTCTCATCAGCTATGCCCAGCTGGGCCCTGTTGTACAGGAGCAGCTCACAGCAGCGGGGGTCACCCCCCACCATAGCTGTGTGGAACAGGGGGGTCAGCCCTCGGCGGTCCTTGTAGTTGGGGGAGCCCCCAAGATCCAGGAGCGCCTAGGAAAGGTTAAACAACAACAACAAAAAAATGACAATCACACAAGTAGTGGCTCGTTATCAAGGGCCAGCTGGACAAGGAGACCTGGGTAACCCCACACAGGGTCAGAGCCAGAGCGGATGCTGCCAGGATGCCCTTGAGTGACCTTGAGGCTGGCCCTTGCTCTCTCATCCCTGCGAACAATGGAGGGACTGGGGCCATGCCTCCAGAGGACCCCTCCCTCCCACTCTGAAATCCTGCCCAGTCTTCTGCCATGAGTGATGCGGCATGAGCCACTGAAGGCGCCTAATGCCTCAGTGCCCACCTACTCAACAGGCTGCTGGTGGGGAACCAATGAGAGAAGGGCGCCTGAATGCACGAGGGCCCCTGGCTGAGTGGGAGGTGTGGTGAGGTCCAGGATTGCAAGAAAAAGCAGAGAAAGCGGTCTGGGAGGGGGCAGGCTCCGGTCAAGGAGACTTGGGGCAGCCTCCCTGGGGCCGAGGGCTGGGGTGGGAGCAGGGAGTGGTCCCCCTTGAGGAACGGATCTGAGCCTGGAAGACTGGCAGCTTTGAGCGTGTGAGGAGTGTTGGCGGCGCCAGCGCCGTGCGAACAGTCAGTGGTGGCGCAGTCCAACAGCACATTTCCAACATTTGCGGTGATGGAAATAGTTACAACTGCACGATCCAACATGGCAGCCGCGTGGGGGGCTACCGAGCCGCTGGAAGGTGGCTAGTAAGCCTGAGGATCGGAAGTTTTAATTTTAGTTCATTTTCATCTATTTAAATCTAAACAGACCCCCTCCCCCGCCCGTGGCTAGTGGCTGCTGGATTGAACAAGCGCAGGCCTGGGAGGGAGGGGTTGGGCGTGAGCAGGAGTGGGGTTTGGGGGTATGTGAGTATGTGTGAAGTTGCTTCAGTCCTGTCTGACTCTTTGCAACCCCATGGACTGTAGCCCGCCAGGCTCCTCTGTCTATAGGGATTCTCCAGGCAAGAATACTGGAGTGGGTTGCCATTTCCTTCTCCAGGGGAGCCTTCCCAACCCGGGGATGGAACCCACATCTTTTATGTCTCCTGCAGGAGACGGGAGAGTTCTTTACCACTAGAGCCACCGGGGAAGCAGGTGGGAGAAGGGATTTGGGGGAGGAGGGTGCACGGAAAGGGTCTGTCAATTCCAGGGCTGTGAGGCAGACCTTTGGGACTACTATCTGACTGCCTTCAGGGTTCTTCAGGAAAGGACTGGAGAAGGGGAGGGAGGACCGGTTAGGCTGGATCATCTATGAATCGTGGAGTTTACCAACAACTTCCGGGGCAGTCTATCCTGACCTATGGATGAAGAGGGATCAAGTGCCCTTGGGTAGGGGGAGAGGAAGAACATTTTAAAATAAGACCAGGCAAGCTGACTCCATGAATGTATGTATGCGTGCTCAGTCATTCAGTGGTATCCGACTCTTTTGGGACACTATGGACTGTGGTCCACCAGGCTATCATGGAATTTTCCAAGCAGGAATACTGGAGTGGGTGCCATTTCCTTCTCCAGGGAATCTTCCCAACCCAAGAATCAAACCCAAGTCTTCTTCACTGCAGGAGGATTCTTTACCTCTGAGCCACCAGGGAAGCCTCCATGTATATACACTGAGGGTGTACGAGGTTCATCTGCTTGTAGAGGCACATTTTAGGCACTGTCCTGGGACAGTAAGGAGATCCAACCAGTCCATCCTAAAGGAAATCAGTCCTGAATATTCATTGGAAGGACTGATGCTGAAGCTGAAGCTCCAATACTTTGGCCACCTGATGCAAAGAGCCGACTCATTGGAAAAGACCCTGATGCTGGGAAAGATTGAGGGCAGGAGAAGAAGGGGGCAACAGAGGATAAGATGGTTGGATGGCATCACCAACTCAATGGACATGAGTTTGAGCAAACTCTGGGAGATAATGAAGGACAGGGAAGCTTGGCGTGCTGCAGTCCACTAGGTTGCAAAGAGTTGGACACAACTGAGCGACTGAACAACAGCTTGAGGAGAGGGCTGTAGGTGAGCGAAGGTGGGGTACTGGGAGTGTGAGCTGTGGGTTGAGAAGAGTGAATGGAAGGGCTGAGTTGGGAAGCGTGAGGACCAGTGTTTGGGGGAGCAGAGGGGGGAACGGTGTCTGGGAGCATGGTGGAGAGCTCACTCTGTATTTTAAAGGACACTGGGGGACTTCTCTGGCTGTCCAGTGGCTAAGACCCTGCACGTCCAGTGCACGGGGCATGGGGTCAACCCCTGGTCAGGAAACTAAGATCCCACATGCTGTGCCATGTGGTCAAAAAATAAAAAAATAAAGGGCACCAGCAAGAGTCTATACCTCGGGGAGACAGAGGTATGTGTGGGCTGCTGGCTCAGCGGGGATGGTCTGGGTGTCAGGAAATTAACACAATCTACCTGGGGCAGGGCAAGGGTCCACGTGACCATCTGCTGTAGCTGATCACAAGCCTTGAGCTAGGGAGAGTGGGGGCTCCTGGAGGTCCCAGGAGGGTCTCAGATGCAGTCAGAGGAGTGAGCGTGGAGAGGGGAGGTGGACAGAGGGGCCAGGGGGATTGGCCGGACACAGTCTGGGCAAGGAACACGGTCACTCGGGGGTGTCTCTGGGCCCTGGGGAGGATCTGAGTCTCACCGTGAGAGCCAGGCAGTGGCGTGCACAGGCGGCCTTGTGTAGTGCGGTCATGCCATCCCGGGCCCGGAAGTCGATGTGCGCCCCGCCCAGGCACAGGGTTCGAATCACCTCTACGGAGCCTTCGGTCTGGGCAGCCAGCGTCAGGGGGGTCTCTGGGAGGGAGAGGGAAAGGCCTGTCACGTGCAGCCCCTGGGCCTCATGGCTCCTGACTCCCCAGCCCTCCCAAAGCACCCCGCCTGGCCGCCTGCTCCCTACCTCCTGAATCTGAGTCATGATAATTGGGGTCCAGCCCCTTGTCCAGCAGCCTTGCCACCTTATCGGATGTCCCGAGCTGCACATACTCCAGGAACTTCTTCAACCCCGTCTGAGCCACAGACGAGAGAGAGACAGACAGACAGACAGACAGGCAGGTGGTCAGGGACGAAGGGGGCAAAGCTGGGTTTGGAGCAGCGCTGTTCAGTGGAATCACACGGCTAGCCACACATGCCACTGAAAAGTCCCTAGTAGCCACCACTTTTTTAAAGGAAGAAGAACTTTCAATTGTACAGAAATTCACTTTGATGACCTGTTTCTAGTCTATCCTATATATCCACAATATTAACTGATTCAACAGGCAATCCACACAAAATTTATTACTGAGATACTTTCAGGGGTACTGAGTCTTTGAGATCTGGTGTGTATTTCACACTCATAGTGAGGCTCAGTTTAGACCCGGTACACCGCAGGGACCCAGGGGGCCATATGTGGCTGGAGGCTCCCGCAGGTGGTACGGGTCTAGATGGATGGACTGTTTGGGGGAGGACAGACACAAGTACACAGTGGGGAGGGTGTGAGGGTAAGAAGCAGCCAGGGAGCTTTCTTCCCAAGTGTCAAGGACCGTTCACTTCACTTCTGACCAAAGCAGCCCCCGACTTCCTCCCAGCTTTCAGGGGACCCAGGGAGACGCAGGTGACATACAGTCTGAAGGCTGGAGGGCAAGGTGTGTGAGTGCACAACTAAGTCACTAAGTTGTGTCCAACTCTTTGCCCAGCAGGGTTCTCTGTCCATGGGATGCTCCAGGCAAGAATACTGGAGTGGGTTGCCATTTCCTCCTCCAGGGGCTTTTCCCCACCCAGGGATCAAACCTGTGCCCCCTGCATCATCAGGTGGATTCTTTACCACTGAGCCACCAGGGAAACCTCTGAGGGCAAGATGCCAGGAGGATAAATGGCTGTGGAGGAGCGAATCCTTGGATCTGGTAGAGATTCAGGCTCTGGGATTGTGTGAACTGCAGAATGTCTATGAAACGGCCTCTAGACAGAGGGACACTAGATACCAGAGTCACAGGCCACGTTGTGGCGGGGGGGAGGGTCCTGCATGCACATAGGGGCCCCAGGAGATGGGAGGGGAGAATCCAAGGATGAAGAAAGCAGGGGCCAGGTGGCAATGGCACGAGCCTGGGCAGAGGCGCAAAGAGAGAAGATGAGAAAGGCTATCATGTATGCTGGAGGGGTCAAGGGATAGTTAAGGACTTTGGGAAGGTCCTGTACACATTGTTATATTTAAAATGGATAACCAACAAGGATGTACTGTATAGCACATGGAACTCTGCCCAATGTTATGTGCCAGCCTGGATGGGAGAGGAGTTTGGGGGAGAATGGGTACATGTGTACATATGGCTGAGTCCTTTCCCTGTTCACCTGAAACTACCACTACGTTGTTAATCGGCTGTACTCCAATACAAAATAAAAATTTGGTTTCTTTTTTAAATAAAAGGCTGTGATGGAGTTATCAGGTACATTAGGGGTTGTCCCAAATATGACACAGCATCCCAAGTTAAGCAGAAGAAAAGAAGGTTTGGAGGGTTGTCAGGAAGAGGTAGGAGAGAAAGTGGTTAGGGAAGGGGGTGCCAGGTTGGGGCGGTGTGGGTGCCAGGGGCGGTGTGGGTGCCAGCAGGGTTCTCTCACCTTGGTGTGCAACTTGGCCAGCTGCTTCTCATCCAGGTTGGTCTGCTTGTAAACACGGGTCTTGTATCGGAACTGAGGCCGGGTGGGGTGATGGGAGAGACAGAAGACTCAGAGTCAGGGTTCTGGACCTCTTCTGAGCCAGGAAAGAGTCAGCGCAGGGTCAAGACGAAAAATAGCCCGAGAGTCTTGGCTGGGTGGGCAGAGGGCTGCTGGGCCACTGTGGGCCTGTGGACCGCAACTCCTAAGGTGTCTGGAGCCCGTGGGGAATGTTCTAGAATAACCATTGTCATTGGGAGCCCTTTCCCACCTTGTTAGGCCAGGGGAAACTTGGGGCAGGGAAATGACTCGCCCAAGGCCACTCCGCCTGCCAGTCAGAGGCAAGAACACCCTGGTAATTTGAACTCAGCCTACTCTGAGTTTTAAGTGAAAGTGTTCAGTCTCTCAGTCATGTCTGACTCTTTGTGACCCCAATGGACTGTAGCCTGCCAGGCTCCTCTGTCCATGGATTCTCCAGGCAAGAATACTGGAGTGGGTTGCCATTCCCTTCTCCAGGGGATCTTCCTGACCCAGGGACGGCGGAACCCACGTCTCCTGCATTGCAGGCGGATTCTTTACCCTCTGAGCCATCAGGGAAGCCCTGGGATTCTTAGGGTCCCTTGCTGAGGTCTGGGCTGGGAGAAGAAACGGGGAGTGGGCAGACGCCTACTCTCATCTGTGAAAGGGCTGGGAAGGCTGTGGGGTCTCACCTCCAGGTAGGGCACCCCCTTCTCGAAGGACTGGGGGTACTCCCGCAGCAGCCGCTCCTCCTCCAGGAAGTTGGCGTCCCGGCCTGAGGTGGCCGGCTGGAACAGGCCGTAGTTGAGGACGTCCTGGAGGCTCTCGCTCAGGGCGCAGAGCACCTGCTGCTTTGCCGTCCAGATGGTGGCGTCGGGGTTGAAGCGCAGGCATTTCTGGTGGGGGAGGCGACAGGAGCCAAGGGGCCTGAGGCGGTCTGGGGAGGGCTGTGAGTGATTCCCGGGAGGAGGAGGGTTGGGGGAAATCCATGGGGGTCTGGCAATGGGGGTCATGTGTGAGGGCATCCAGAACCAGAGGCCCCCTCTCCTTCCCCCTCCCTGTGCAGACTCCGGTGGTCCCTGTCTCCCACCACCAGCCCTGCCCCCCATCCTCTGGCCAGCGGGCTGTCACTCACTGTCTGGTGAAGGTCAGGGATGCCGATCCTAAAAACCATCATGCTGAAGTGGGCGTCGTCTGGGACGGACATGGAGCGGCCCTGGAGGCCTCGGATCGAGGCCAGGCTACCAGGTGCTCCGCTGCCCCGGCCCCGGGTCCCCCGGGGGCCTCTCCCGGGCCCGTCTGGGGAGCTGTCGGACTCTGAGCCCCCCTCGGGATACTCGCTGGCACTGTGGCGTTCCTCGTCCTCGCTTGACGCGGGGCTGTGGGTCATCATGGGGCCACGGGGCGATGGGGGACGGCAGCATCACAGGCGGCTGGCAGGGGAGGGGACAAGGGTGGCGGTCAGATCAGGAGCCCGGACCCTTTGGAGGCCACGGGCGCACTCAGTGGACAAACACAGTCCAGGGCAGTGGCTCCGAGCTGCCGGAGGGAGGCAGGAAGGAGGCTGGACACACCCCCAGACACTCCTACCGCCTCCAAGCTCTCTCTCTCTCCTGGGCACACACACCCCCCTAACCCTGCCATGCTGCCTGCACGTGTCTCCTTCCCTGCCCTTGGCCTTGCTCGCGCCCCCCCGCCCCTCCTGCGCCCCACTTTGCCGCTGACCCAGCGCGGCACTGTCCCAGAAACCGCAGAATCACCGCGGGAGCCGCTGGCCCACTTTGCCAGGCCAGGGATAATGCAGCTAAAATTAGCCCAGGACAGACAGGTGGGCGACCCACCGGCTTCCTGCCCTCCTGGCCCCAGCCTGGCCCCTCCTCACCCGAGGTCCTCCCCGCCTTTTGCTCCTGGTGCTGAGATGTAGTAAGGGGGAGAGGGAGGTGCCCTGAGCCTAGGGTGGAGCCGATGACTTCACTGAAGTGTGGCTGACCAGTGTGCGGAGGGCTGCCGGAGAGCCAGCATCCCAGGGGGAAGGGGCACCCGGCTGGGGGAGTCACAGAGCAGAGAGTACCACGCATGAGGTGTCCTCGGGGGAACCACAAGGGGTGGCCTATGCAAGTTTCCTGGGGGCATCTTGAGAGGGTGTGTGGGTGGGTAGGGAGACTGGCCCTGGCAGGGCTGCCCGGGTGACAGCCTGGCGGTGGCCTGGGTGGGTGTAGGGCAGCGGTAGGTGACCTGCAGGCCTGTTCCAGGCCTGGAGCTGCTGGGTAGGAGGACTGGCATTGCCTGGTCCTGGGGCCCCACTCTGAGGGAGACTGGGGGGCTGGGAGGGAGGCTGAGTAAGATGAGAGTCTGGGCGGCTGGGGTGAGATCCCCACTATTCTTCAGATTCCCACTATTCTTTGCCTCTGAATTGGTCTCATGAGGGTGAGTCCAGATGGGGCCCTTCTTCCCGGTTTTCTCCCCACCTCCCACCCCAGCACCGGAAACCAGAATGGCTGGTCTGGTCCCTCCCCCCCACACCAGGCCTGGCTCCTGCACGTTGCCATGGAGATGGGAAGCAGTGGAGGGTACTGCTGACTTTGGGGGAGTGGGGATGGGCTGGGGGGGTTGGGAAGGGAAGACAAAATGTGTGCAGGGGGAGGAGAGTTTCAAGAACTGTGGGCAAGCCCGCCTCCAGCCATGGGCTGGCCACCCCCTCCCCCAAGCGTGGCCACGGCCCCCTCCCCCTCTGGGTACCCAGCAGAGCCTCCCCTACTTGACCCGGGCGGGCGGAGATCCCCGGCCTCCTCCTACCCGGCGACTCCACTCCCACCTCCAGACCTGGGGCTGGCAGCCACTCCCCCTCGGCTGACCCTGGCTGACCACCCCCAGCCTCCACGGGCACTCATGGGGTGGCCAGTGGCCCTGAAAGCAAAGCTCGCCCGGTCCCCCGGCGCGTGCGGCTGCCCCCAACCCCCAGGACCAGCTCGGGCCCCTCCCCCTCAGGCCCCGAGGGAGGGAGCGGGCACACTCCGCCGGGGCGGCATGAATCAAACGCTCCGCGGCTAAGAATAGCTGGCACGCAGCTGGTACCGAGACGGGCTGAGGAATCGGCGGGGGGGGGGTGGGGGGAAGAAAGGGGAGAGAAGGGGTGCCCTGGGAGGCTGCGGGGGTACGGCGGGGGGAGGCTGCCGGCGTGGCCGAGAGCCGGCCCGGGAGAATGAATGGAGGCGGAGAGAGGCGGGGAGAGGCGGGCAGAGGGAGCCCGGGCTGGGGCCGAGAAACTGGTGGGGGAGAGCCCGGGTCCGCGGAGAGGGGGCGGAGGCCCCCGGGAGCAGGATTCGGGGGCGGGAGCCGAGGGGGCACGCCGGCCGGTGGGGAAGGAAGCGGGGAGCGGGTGGGGATGCAGGGAGCTCGTGAAAGGGTGGGAGGGGATTGGACGAGTCTGGAAGGAGAAGCCGAAGCCACAGGGGGTCGAAGGGGGCTGCGGAGGCCGAGGCCCAGATCCCCGCTGGAGGAGGTGGGCGCCTGAGTGACCTCGCCGAGGGGCCTCGAGTGGTGGGGCCGCAGGAGGGGTCAAGGGGGCCCAGGTGGGCCGCGATGGGCGAGGCGGGGGAGTGGCCGGGCCGGGCCGGGCCAGGAGGCGGGTACGCGACCGAGCCCTCGGCCCCGGAGAGCGGGGAGGCGGGTTCGGGCAAGGGGCCACGGGGCCGCATGTCCCCAGCAAGTCCGCGACCCCGGACGGGGTACGGGGGACCCGGGCGTAACCCAATTTGGTGTCGCCCGGGGCAACGCTCCCCTCCTCACCCCCGCCCCCCACTGCACACCCGGGCCGGGAGCCCGGCGCTCGGCCAAGGACGTCCGGGGCGCCCCCGCCCCCTCCCGCGGCCCCGGGCCCGCGCTGCATCCCCCACCCAGACCCCCGGTTTTTGGCCCCCTTACCTGCCTGGCGGGGCTGCTGAGTCCCGGTCGGCGGCACCCGCGGCCCCTCCCCCCTCCCCCCCCCCCCCCCCCCCCCCGGAGACGGGGGACCCTCAGGCCATGCCCCACCGCCCCGGAGGGCGAGCGGGCCCGGGGAGGGGGCGGGCGGGGGCCGGGGGGGCCGGCGGGGGTGCCGCGGACCTCACCCCCCCCGCGGGCCGGGCCTGGCCATCCGCAGAGCGCCCCCCCTTGCGCCGCGGCCGCCGCGCCCCTCCTAGCTAGCCCGCCCCCGGCTCGGTCCGGCCGGCTCCGGGCGCCGCGTCTCCGCCGGCTCCTCTCCTCGGCCTCAGGCCGCCGCCGCCGCCGCCGCCGCCGCCGCCCGCTCCGCGCCTCCTCTGCCTCCCGGCTCGCTCTCTCGCTCTCGCTGTCTCTCCCTCACCCGGTCTCTCTCTCTCTCCCTCCCTCTCTCCCTCCCTCCGCCCTCTCCCCTCCCTCCGGGAGCCGGCGGAGGAGACATCGCCCCTCCCCGCGCCCCCAAACCTCGCCCATCCCCCCCGCCGGCTCCGCCCCCTCCCCCTGCCCTCCCCCACCGCTCCTCTCCGCCGCCAGATCCCCCAACCCTGACTCCACCCCTGCTTGCCCCAGTACCCCGGCAATGGGGCTCCGCCCCCCTAAGGGTACCTCTCCCCGCACCCCCCAGGACCGCCCCTTCCCAGGGCACCCCCACCTCCTCTACACACAGTAGGGTGCAATTAAATATTCGTTGCTAGACTCTACACCCCCAAACTGGATTGTGAGAGCTATAGATTCCTGTCTTGTCCCCCAACACACACACACACACACACACACACACACACACACACACACACACACACACACGCACGCACGCACACGCGCGCGCACACACACACACACCTTCTCGAAAGGCACAGGTGCAGCAAGTCGCTCCCCAGCCCTGCCCCTGCAGACGTCTCCACATACACATCTTCTCCAGGGCGTGCGAGGCTCTCGCAGGATACATTACCATGAGCACAGCCAGCTACATCATGTACATATCACACCCGTGTGCCGGAGCATGCACACGGCAGAGCACACGCGTCTACCCACCCCACACATGGGCACGCAGCCCGCTGTGCTTGCTCAGAACTCCAGCTCACACACAACCCTGAAACAGAGACACAGGACTACAGGGAGACGTGTGCTCTGTCTGCATCACATTCACCCACCGTGCCCTGGCCGTCCATCACACAGGTGTGCACACGCCCATTTATAGGCATGACACTGCACCATCACTTCCTTCCTGATAATTATCTCTGACATTTCTTGAACACTTCCTGTGTGCCTGGCTCTGTGCTGGGTTTACTCCTCAACTTTGCACACTGTAGTCCTCTGGGCTACAGACTTGCACCATCCCCATTTACCAGAGGGAGAAACTGAGGCCCAGAGAGGTTAAGCAATTTACCCAAGGTCGCCCAGCCAGCAAGAGGTGGTGGCCAGGATCAGAGACAGGTGGCCTGGCTCAAAGTCTTCAGACTGCTGTGTGCTGGGGTTCAGTACTGGGCACTCCCATAGCTGCATATCCTTCTTTGTCACACACACGATCCCCCCAGCCATCTCCGCATGGCGCGTGGGACATACCGGCAGAGACAGGGCCGATCCCATAGAGCAGCGGTGAGTGCGTTGCCACAGCCCAGGCCCCTACCCTTCTCCCAGCTCCAACAGCTCCTCCAGGGCCACCAGCCGGAGCCCAGGCACCTGCGGAGGGCAGTTCCAGGCAGCCTCTGGGTGCATGTCCAGCTGCAGGCTCTGGGGTGCCACGGGATGAGCGGGAGCAGGTGCTGGCCCAGCTGCCCCAGGAAGCCTGGTTGCGGATTCACCTCCACCAGCCAGGTGGTGAGCAGCTGGGCCTGGGGAGAAAACAGCTGCCCGTGTGTGTCGGCATCAGCAGTGAGAGGGGCTGTGTACCCTTTCTACAGTTCACGAGGCTTTTCTCAGCCTGGGCATCAGCTCTTGGTGAGGGGTCCCCAGGCCCCTCATAGGTGCCCAAGAAAGGCCTGAGCTCTGAGGGAGTGGGCAGCCTGCCCAAGGTCACACTGCCCTCTGCTTTCTTGGAAAATGGAAAAGTCTGGCTGTGGTGATTTCCAAGGCCCCATCCTGGGGCTCCCGGCAGCTGAGGGTGGATGCCCTGCTCCTGCTGAGAGCCAGAAGCTTTGGCTAGTTGCAGGCCCAGCTGTCCCCTCGCTGAGCCTCGGTGTCCCCCCTGGAAGAATGGGCCCTGCCATCCTGGCACTGCCTGCCTGGTTGAAGCTGGGGAAGCCCTACATGACTCACAGGTCTGGCATGGAGTGGGCATGGCCAGCCTCCTGCTCCTCCTGCCTCTGCAGCCTCCCCCCACTGCCCTCATCACCTCTACCCTGGTAGCCAGCCCCCCCCCACACACACCTCTAGGGCCACAAGAAACTCAAGTTGCTACTTAAACACAACCATACAGGGTTCAGTCTTTTGGCTGAGCTATGACCCCGCTGCCAGGGAAGGCTCCTTTCCTTGTTCAATTGACTGAGTACCTATTATGCGCTGGGTTGATCCTGTCCTAGCTCCAAGTATATAGCCATGAACAGGGATGCTTGCCTTTATTGGTGAGAGACAGACACCAAACAGGTAAACAAGCCAACAAGGAAAGCTGGTCTTGATTCAACCAAAAAGATAAAAGGAGGTGTTTGAATAGACTACCTGGGGAAAACCTGTCTGAGCTGAGACCTCAGTGATGAGAAGGAGCTGAGGGGAAGAGCCTTCTAGAAGGAGGAAAAGGCTGGTGCAAAAGCTCTGAAGCGGGAAGGAGTTTAGCATTCAGGAAGTAGCAAGAGATCTGGTGTGGCTGGAGCTTGTGTGTAGGGAGGTGTGGTGCGGTGAAGGGAGTCAGGGTGATGAGTTTGCAGAGGTGCAAAGGATCCACCCTTCCCTGCCCACCCCCAGGCTGGGCAGGCCAAGCCTATGCTGAGGCCAGGGTTTGGCTTCACTCCCGCACATGATGGGAAGCTGGGGGGGGGAGCAGGGGAGTGGGGAGTGATGTGATCTGATTTACGGTTTGGAAGCATTGCTCTGGCTGCGGCAGGCTGCGTGGATTGGAGGGGCTCGGGAGGAAGGAGGAGGAGAAGCAGGAGGAGAGGACTGCAGTGGTCCAGGCGGGAGATGAAGTAGCTCTCAACGCTCAGAGCTCTCTGTGCACCCAGCCCAGCAGCTGCTTACTCCACCTCCTGGAGAAAGCTTCCCGGACCCCGCCCACCCAACATCCACCCTCCCCTCTGCCCCAACCCCTTACCCCATGGGGCTGTCTGCAGGGTCTGTGAACAGCTGGAGTCCCCCGTGTCACCCTCACCCAGGACCCAGACTGCAGGAGGCTTCCAGGAAAGCATGGCAGATGGATCCAAGAGCCACACCTTTCTGGGGGCTGCACACAAGTCACACGCGTGCTCTTTGCATGGATCCCCACAGACAGGCACAGATGCTCATCTGGATCTGGGGCAAGGGCCTGGAGGGCAGGACGGGAGATTTGGGGGGCAGGAGGCGCTCTAGAGCCTGAGAATGCCATGAGAGCCTCTTTCTGCAGGGTGTGTGGGCGACGGTGGCCTCAGGATAATAACAACCTTAGAAAGACCTTGAGGTCTCCCCTGACCTGAGGCGTGGCCAGGGAGAGGAGAGGGAAGTGGGGCCAAGCCCTGACAACTCCCTGAGTAGGTTCCTGGGAAGAGGCTGAGCCCCCAGGATCCCTTGAGGAGCTGGCTCCATCCTCCTCCTGACCTTCTGGAGCTTCTGGCCGAGGCAGAAGGGAAGAGCAGGACGGGACGGAAGCAAGCTCTGGAAAGTGGGAAGAGGAGGGCGTGTGTGGAGACCCAAGGCGGGATCCAAGCTTTGGAACGTTGGAGGTTTCCGGCCACAGAGGCAGGGCCTCCGGGGAGCCAAGAGAGGCGGGGAGAGACACACTCAGAGGAGCAGAGACCAACGGACCGAGACAAGGGTTGGGAGGAGAGAGACCCGAGAGAAGCTGGGAGAGGCGTGGACCAGGGGGCTGGTGATCAGCACACACTCCGGGTCCCCAGACACACCCTTCTGCAGCCTTGGGTGCTCCAAGTCCAGCCTGATGCGGGCCGCCTGGCTCCTCAGCGCGCTGGTGGTACCCCAGCTCCTGGGTTTCAGTCATGGAGCTAGGGGAACTGAGAGGGAGTGGGAGGGGGGCTGGGGTGGCGCCCAGGAGGAGGAGCGGGAGAGGGAGGCCCTGATGCTGAAGGTGAGTAGGAGGCTGCTGGGACTCTAAGTGGCGGGACCTGGGTGGGCGCCTGTGGGCTTGGGAGGGGTGTATTCCAGGGACAGAAGAACGGCAACGGGAGGGATGGGATAGGCTCAGAGGATGGAGGTGATGGGTTCAGAGAAGAGGGCAGACAGCCAGCTGACAGCTGGAAAGGGGCGTCTGGGGAGTCAGAATGTAGCTGCCAGCCTGGCCCTGATCATCCTCCCTGCCTTAGCATTTACAGGAAGCGCTGGGTCTGCCTGCTAGGAGGGGAGATCAAAATCCCGAGGGAAACTCTGAAGGCAGGGGGGACTGGGCGACCGAGGAGGATGGTCAGGGGGAGGAAGGCGAGGAGGAACCCACACGGACCCCCCACGTCAGCCCCAGCCCCTCTCCCACCCCGGAGGACGCCATCACTTATATCCGTAAGTAATCCTTAGCTCCGCCCTGCCCCCCGCTGGCCTCCGTGGTCATTTTCACAAAAACGAACCGTCCTTTCCCTGCCCCAGGATTTTTCAGTTGCCCACCGCCCAGCTCGGAGCCCTCACACCCAGGAGCTCCGGGTCCGCGGCTTTGCCTCTCAAGAGACCGGGGTGACGACCGGTCCCTACCTTCCAGAAGTCTTGAGGGCCCCCCCACCCCAACTCCGCCCCAGAAGCCGTAGGTCCCGGGTCCTCCCCAGGGTCCCCGTCCAGCGTGCGCCCTATCCACCCGCAGTGGGTCGCCTGGCCGGCCTGGACGCAGGCCTGCACCAGGTGCACGTCCGTCTGCACGCGCTGGACACCCGCGTGGCCGAGCTCACTCGGGGGCTGCGGCAGCTGAGGGAAGTGGCGGGGGACACCCGCGACGCCGTGCAAGCCCTGCAGGAGGCGCAGAGCCGCGCCGAGCGCGAGCATGGCCGCTTAGAGGGTGAGTCGCATCCCGCCGGGCGCCGAAGGAGGGACGATCCGGGTCAGGCCGCGGACCGGTGGGGAGAGGGGGGCCGGGAAGGGTATCTGAGACGTGGAGACCCGAGGTGTCAGGGGCGAGAGGGGTGGTCCTCGAAGATTTGGGGTGTGCTGGCTGGTGGGGACGGTGAAAGCGGGGAGCGTGTACGCTCCCCACGGTGCTAGTGAGCAGACCCTGCTCGGGCCGCACCACGCCCCCTACGGTCCCGCCCCGCGGCCTGGCCACGCCCCCTGGCGTCTCTGTCACTGGCTCCGGGCTCTCTGGCCCCGCCCTCCCCCGCCCCGCGGCCCTAACCCCGCCCCCGCTCGGCCCCGCCCCGCCCCGCCTGCAGGCTGCCTGAAGGGGGTGCGTCTTGGCCACAAGTGCTTCCTGCTCTCGCGAGACTTCGAGGCTCAGGCAGCGGCGCAGGCGCGGTGCGTGGCGAGGGGCGGGAGCCTGGCTCAGCCGGCTGACAGTCGGCAGATGGAGACGCTCACTCGCTACCTGCGCGCGGCGCTCGCCCCTTACAACTGGCCGGTGTGGCTGGGCGTGCACGACCGGCGCGCCGAGGGCCTCTACCTCTTCGAGAACGGCCAGCGCGTATCCTTCTTCGCCTGGCACCGCGCCCCCAGCCCTGAGCCTGGCGCCCCGCCGAGCGCCGCGCCGCACCCGCTCAGCCCCAACCAGCCCAACGGCGGCGTGCTCGAGAACTGCGTGGCTCAGGCCTCGGACGATGGCTCCTGGTGGGACCACGACTGCGATCGGCGCCTCTACTACGTCTGCGAGTTCCCCTATTAGCGGGGCCGGCTCCCCACCTCTCCATTCCGCCCCACCACTCGCCCTGTGCCTGGGCTGTGCTCCCCGCAAAAACACCCTTCCTTCCTCGCCCGCTGATGGAAATGTGTTTTTCCTGGCTGGCCGATCCCTGGGGGACTCCTGCGGGGCCGGGACCCGTTCCTTGCCTGTCTTTCTCAGAAGCGGTGGGCACGAGGCTATGTCTCAAGCCAATAAAGCGTTGTGGAATCTCACTTGAGCAGGCAGTGGAGGCACTTTTGGCCTTTTATCTTTTTGCGGGGCAAGGCCCTGTCCCCCTCTTACAGGTATTACTCGAGCCCCAGATCAGAGTGATAGATAACACATGTGCATACGTACACACGGTCATCTGCTCCTGCACACAGATGTCTGGAGTACACGAACGCACACGCTGCTGACACCTCCGCCCACATCGTGCCAGCTACTCAAGGTCTTTGGGACCCAGAGCCTGTCAGTCATTGTCCCAGGCCTTGGCCTTGGCCCTGATCAAAGAGATCTGGGAAGCACAAAGGAGCTACAGGCTCTGACAAGTCCTGCAGGAAAGACTCCCGGTTAATTTTTTATCTTTTTTTAAGTGGGTCTCAAACCTGACTCATCAGATGGTACCATAATGTCATGTAAAGTCAGGCACTGCCCTACTCCCTTCCCCTTCCCCCAACTCCAGGGCCTGTGTTTAGACACAAGCATAAGGACCTACCCAGCATGGAAGCTTAGGCTCCCTTCCAACTGATCCCTCCACTCCTTGACTTTGAAGCCATGAGCAGATCCCTCCAGGCTATGAGCCTCAGTTTCCTCATTTGAACACAGGCACTGTTACCCCTACCTTGTATGGCTCTTAGGATGTTCACAAGAGCCCAGGAAATTGAGCATTTGGGAAAAGGTGGTGCACATTACATTTTCTTCTCCCCTGCCATTTTTCATACCTCAATCCCCTGGGGCGGTGAGGACACCCAGGCCCAGCCTGGGCCTCAGCACTCTGGACAGCACTCTTTGGAGCAAGAACTCTTTTGGAAACACCCACCCAGTGTCTCCCCACGTACCAGCATCATGGTATTCTGACCCTGATACCATCACGGAGTCCAGGAATCGGAGTGAAACCCTGTCTGTCCTTATGTCTGTGTCCCTTCCCCTTTGTCAGCCATGGCACCTCCGCCTAAAGTATCACCATTGGCTCCTCCAGTGGGAGAAATGAGCCACTGTGTCATCTCGAGAAGTGGGGGGAGGGAGCACAAGCCACCCACTCCCTTTAATTCGTTTCCCAGCCCCCCCCCGCCCGCATAGGAGTCACAGAAGCAAGTAGGGGTGGTGTCCGGTCTGGAAGACTTCCATCAGGAGACTGAAGACTTTGCCCCAAATTCATCCTTCTCTAAGCCTGTTTCCCAGGGTCGAAGTAGGGCAGCAGGATGTCTTATAGAACATCAAAGGGCAGATGAGGCAGATGACAATGAGTACCTGCTGTTACCTGGGAGAGCTCCACCCTCACAGACCTGACATTCTGGGAAGTCAGTGGATGGGACATTTCAATGGTTACCTGCCTAGATTCTGGAGCCAGATGGCCCAGGTTCTAATTCTACCTTGGCCACTTACCTACTGGGTAACCTGAGTGAGACATAACTTTGCTGTTCCTCAGTGTCCCCATCTGTACAATGAGGGTAATAAGATCTACATCTTAGAACAGTGCCAGACACAGAGGGGTCTTTGCAGCAGGGGCTCTGATCCTCAGCTGGCTATTTTAACCTCACCTTCACCTCCGCTTGCTCTCTCCAGACACTGTCTCTGCATATGTAAATGTCCTTCCAAGAATTGGCTAATGAGTCACCGCCCCCCTAGCATCCCTCCCCAGCAGCGTTAGGTGCTGCCTTAGGTGTTCCAGAACTGCTGACTCCTCTCCTGACCAAGACCCCATACTGGGGTCCCCTGTGGGGCAGAGCTGGATATAACTAACTTCCTGTCCCCAGCATTCCAGGCATGAGAGTTCTTTGAATGAAGGAAGACGCCCGTGTGAAGCTATGGTGGGAGCCTTGAGATGAATTTCTAACTGCTTCTCTTCCTCCTTGGTGTGCCACAGGCCTCGGTCAGGTGCCTCTCCTGGGCTCCCAGTGGATCGGGGGCGTTCCTCATTACACGTTCCATCACTCTAGGTGCCACTGATTGGTCAGTGACTGTCATACCTGTCCAGAGACAAAGAGTTATGTACACAGACAGCCGAGGTCAGAAGTAGAGGAACATTTGCAAGGACTATTTATGCATCAGATCAGCTAACTTGTATGTTGTATTCTGGGCTGATTCTGGACTCAGTTCTGCATCTTGGTTCTGCCATCTCCTCCAAGAAGCCCTCCCAGGCATCTCAAGAGCCCAGCCAATGCCACCTCCCTGGCTCACTGTGGAGCACCTGCAGTTTGAGAGCTTGGAGCCATGGACCAGAGAAGGCCCAGCAGGTGGTTGGGGTTGAAGAGTTAAGGGATTCCAGAGAAGTAGTGGAGGAAGGGTGCAAACCTGAGATGCCCCATGGTGAAGAAAAAGAGCCAGGCCTGCGGAGCCTGGCAGGACTACAAATCCCAGCAGGCTGAGCGGCAGGCCTGCCCAGAACCACGTTTCCTAGAAGCCATCAGGCGCTTCTTGCAGAGCCTCTGGCAAGCTCCTTCCTCTCCTCCAATGTGAAGGTTGCCTACGTTCCCTGCAAGCTGGAGGCCCACACCCAGTCTCCAATCAGAGTTCAGATCCTGACTCCCCACCCATGGGAACCTCGCCCCGAGGTAGTTTGGGAAATGTAGTCTGGTCCCAAGTCAACGGGTAGGAAAGTCCGAATTGGCCGAGTGTAACATTCCATTGGACCTGGAATGTAGTGGGCGCTAAGATCTTTCCCGCGAGAGTTTTTTCAAAATACGGGTGAATTTCCACCGGTGTATCATTACCATTCTTTAAAAAGTGAAATCAATTCATAGAAAATATCAAAATGCAAAGAAAATGGAAAGAAATAGTTCTCAAAATTCGAGTTCTTGAGTTTGTACTGAAATACAATATAAGACACAACATAAAATTCTTCCTTTGGCTGCTAAAGATCTGATAAACACTAGTTCAAACCAACTTAACCTGTTTTAAAAGAATCAAAGCTTTTTAGTAGGAAATAGTTTCAGACTTACAAATAATCTGCACAAACACAAATAGTATTTTGTATTTGTATACACCATTTACCTGAATGTATTTACTGTTAACAGTTCATCCCTTTGCTTTAGCTTTATCATCATCAATCTGTTTTCAACCTGAAAACTTCAAATAGCCAATTATTCAATTATTTTGCCAGCAAAACAAGTTTATGTGGGAATAGCAGAAGAATTTCAATTTGGAACAAGAAAGCTGGGGTGAACTACAGGCAAGTCGGAAGAGGCAATGAACCTGTCATCTTTTATTAGGGTTCAGGAGAAAACTGGGGAGGATTTTTTTAATTAATTTATTTTTTAATTGAAAGATAATTGCTTTACAGAATTTTGTTGTTTTCTGTCAAACCTCAACATGAATCAGCCATAGGTATACATATATCCCCTTCCTCTTGAATCTCCCTCCAATCTGCCCCCCATCCCACCCCTCTAGGTTGATACAGAGCCCCTATTTGAGTTTCCTGAGACATACAGCAAATTCTGGTTGGCTATCTGTTTTACATATGATAATGTAAGTTTCCATGTTACTTTCTCCATACATCTCACCCTCTCCTCCCCTCTCCCCGGGTTCATGAATCTGTTCTCTACATCTCTTTGGGAGGATTGTTTTGAATAAAAGTTCATTGGAGAAGAACAAGAGTTTGGGATTATGGTGGTTTCTTGTTGACTGCAAACAGTGTTCCTAGGGCAAGGAGGGACCCTCCTCCCTCTTCTTAAAATCAGGAGATGAAATTCTCATGTGAAAACATGTCCTCTCTCCTGTCCCAGGAAGAAAAATCTAATATTCTTAATCATCGTAAATAAGAAGTTGAGGGACTTACCTGGTGGTCTAGCAGCTAAGACTGCGCTCCCAATGCAGGGGGCCTGGGTTCAAGCCCTCACCGGGGTACTAGATGGTGCGTGCCACACCTAAGGATCCTGCATGCTGCAATGAAGATTGCACATCCCATGTGCCGCAACTGAGACTGGCACAGCCACGTGAATAAATGAAAAAGAAGCTGAGACTGAGAGAATTTTATACAAAGAATTTTATGTAAACCAACCATGTTAAAATAATTTTTATCTTTCTTTTTCCCTCTGGTTATGCAGGCTACCAGGCAGGCTATAGTCCATGGGATCACAATGAGTCGGACACGACTGACTGACTAACAACACACACATGCAGGCTACCATGTGTAATACGTGCACGAGAGCTTGCTCTTCAGGGTTTACTGAATTCATTTTAAATGAGGTTTCTTCTGTTTTCACTCTATCCATCTTTCCATCCACTCATCACTCATCCTTCCATCCTAACCCGATCATCAGGGACAAACCATCGTCAGGTTTACCAATTCACTGCAATGAAAGAAGGGCTTCCTTGGTAGCTCAACTGGTAAAGAATCCACCTGCAATGCAAGAGACCCTGGTTCCATTCCTGGGTTGTGAAGATCCCCCTGAGAATGGGATAGGCTACCCACTCCAGTATTCCTGGTCTTCTCGGGTGGCTCAGATGGTAAAGGATCCGTGCAATGAAAAAGACCACATCCCAAATGCCGGGGTCCAGCCTCGGGGGGTCCAGGGGTCTTGAGGGATGAGTGGCGTCGGCGGAAGAACTGAGCTGAATCGATGTGTGGTGATGGAGCAGTCTCTCTCTTTATTGTTGTTGGTTTACAGTTTTTATACCCAAGAAACACACCCATTACATCACTTGTAATTCTATACAATCTTGTTTTCTGCCTATCATCAACAACTTTAACCTTAAGCTCATTATCCTTGCAAAAGTTGGATTTCTGCATAATTAGATTTAACATTAGTATGTTTACCATTTGTCTCCAGCATACTTTGGATAAGTACATCAATCTAAGTAGAAAGAAACTCCCCAGTAAAGAGTAGGAGGTGTAGTAATCTATTTAAATGTCCCTTATTTCTCCTTTGTCCCCAGGGAAGGGAATCTGCCTTCCCCAGTTGCCTGGGGGAAATAAGGTCTGAAGGAATTATCTCAGGATGAATTATTTCTAACTGGGACTGACCTACTGAGATGAGCTAATGTTCAGAGCATAAACAGAACTTCCCAAGAAAAATACCAGGAGGGGCCTTGCCTTGGGATGCCCCAAGGAAAATCCGCTTTGCAGTTTTCTTCTCAGTCTCGTGACTTTGTCATCCGAGTGAGGGGGCATCCTGATGGCTCCCAGCACCCAAAGAAGGAGCTGGGGTCGAGCTATAGAATTTGGAGGAGGAGAGGAATTTGGCTTAAAACTCAACATTCAGAAAACTAAGATCATGGCATCTGGTCCCATCACTTCATGGCAAATAGATGGGGAAACAATGGAAACAGTGAGAGGCTTTGTTTTTTGGGCTCCAAAATCACTGCAGATGGTGATTGCAGCCATGAAATTAAAAGATGCTTGCTCTTTGAAAGAAAAGCTATGACTAATCTAGACAGCATATTAAAAATCAGAGACATAACTTTGCCAACAAAGGTCCGTCTAGTCAAAGCTATGGTTTTTCCAGTAGTCATGTATAGATATGAGAGTTGGGCTATAAAGAAAGCTTAGCGCCAAAGAGTTGATGGTTTTGAACTGTGGTGTTGGAGAAGACTCTTGATAGTCCCTTGGACTGCAAGGAGATAAAACTAGTCCATCCTAAAATAAATCAGTCCTGAATATTCATTGAAAAGACTGATGCTGAAGCTGAAACTCCAATACTTTGGTCACCTGATGTGAAGAACTGGCTCATTGGAAAAGACCCTGATGCTGGGAAAGATTGAAGGCTGGAAGAGAAGGGGACGACAGAGGGTGAGATGGTTGGATGGCATCACCGACTCAATGGACATGGGTTTGAGCAAGCTCCAGGACAGGGAAGCCTGGCATGCTGCAGCCCATGGAGTTGCAAAGAGTTGGACATGACTGAGCGACTGAACTAAACTGAACTGAGGAATTTGAGGGAAATTTAAGTGAGACTGTATTTTAATAGCTCAGGAGCTCAGCAGTTTGTATAAATGAGTCAACATCAGGTCTGAACTGCAAAGTGGACTCAGGGTCCTGTTTCCTTGGAAACTATAAAGTTAAGACAAATGTGGCATGTTGTGTCTGGAAACTAGCTAAAGCTCTGTGTCAGGGCTGGAAATGGAGACTTCTTGTCGGCGTCAAAGCAACTTACATCTTCCAGGCAAGAGCAGAATGTTTAATTTTCTTTTGGACATACAGCATGGTTTGCAGGATCCTAGCACGGCAACCAGGGATCCAACCTAGCCCAGCTGGTGAAAGTGCCGGGTCCTAGTCACTGGGCCACCCGGGACTTCCCTGTTTAATTCTTATGGAGATACTTTCAAATAGCAAAGCTTCCAAAAGCTTATGATTTTTGAGAACTAAGTTTCTCAGTGAGTAAAATAGTCCTTTGTTGTTGCTGTTGTTTGAGTTGCTCAGTCGTGTCCAACTCTTCCCAACCCCATGGACAGTAGCCCGCCAGCCTCCTCTGTCCATGAGATTCTCCAGGCAAGAACACTGGAGTGGGCTGCCATTTCTTCCTCCAGGGGAGACCTTCCCAACCCAGGGATCGAACTCATATCTCCTACTTGGCAGGTGGATTCTTTACCACTGAGCCACCAGGGAAGCCCTTGTAACCCACAGAGGGAATTGTTACGACACTACATCTACGTAGTGGGAGAGATCTCTGGGAGAGATGTTACCTGTTAACTTTGCAGCTGGCTTTATCTGTGTCCACAGACGGCAGAGTTTTAGTTCCACCTGGTTTCATTTCTCAAAATACACATGTTTTCTGAAGCACGTAAGGGTTAGTTACACACATCATGGCCTTTATCCTTAAATACCTCACTGTGTATTTCTTCAGAATTAGAGATATTGCCTTACCTAACCCAGCCGTAATCAACCTCAGTAAATGTAACATTTACATAATACTTGTCTAATCTACTGGTAGTTTACCAGTTTTGTCAGCTGACCCAGATGCTGTCCTTCATAGCATTTTCCCCATGCAGTTCAGGATCTGGCCTGGGGTCAGGTATTGCCTTTAGTTGTTGCGTCTCCTTGAATCTGGGACATTTCCATATTCATGATATTGACAGTTTGGAAGAACAACTCTTCCCCCTTTAAAAAAAAGTAGAAGTTTTTCACTTGAATTTGCTTGATGTTTCCTTATGATGATTACATTCAGGTTATATGTTCTCCACCAGACAGTGTGAGGTCAGGTGTATCCTTCTTTTTAAGGGTCAGTTGAGAGAAATGTGTGAAGCATGGGATGTCATCTTTTAAGTTACTTTTCTATTGTCAGTGGTTCTCCGTGAACATGACTCCTTCCTGGCTTCCTTGGGTTTTTCCTGGGCTAGCCCCCTGGTTCTTCATTCATCATTTGAACAACCTCTCTCCTGCTCCAGCCCCCAGCCCCCGTCTCCTCCTAAAGTGCCAGCCTCATCATTTCTAGGAGCAAAGTGCTTCTGTTTTCAAAGTACAGGTGGTTTGTGTGAGCTGGGCCAGGTGGCAGTGTGAACGTGGGTTTGGAAATCTCTTTGGGAAGGCAAGTTAACTTTCCTCTCTGGATCTCTCCACGGATTCCAAATACAACCGGGCTTTGGTTTCTGACCCTGAACAGTGACAGCTCCTGGCTGCCTTGTGGGCAGGAAGCCACAGCTGGGGTGGAGTCAGGGGACAGAGGTGACAGGAAATGGAACACCAGCTCTGCCTTAAAAACAATCTCTTTGGCTATTTTGTAATATCTGATACATGTAAAAGAACAGATATGTAAATATTGAGGCATAAAAAGGCCATCTATTAACCCATCACTCTATTCAAGAGTGGAGCTTCCCTGGTGGCTCAGTGGTAAAGAATCCGCCTGTCAATTCAGGAGACGCAGGTTCGATTCCTGAGTCTGGAAGATCCCTGGCAGAAGGAAATGGCAACAAGCTCCAGTATTCTTGTCTGAGAAATCCTATGGACAGAGGAGCTTCGCAGGCTATAGTCCATGTGGTCATAAGAGAATTGGATGTGACTAAACAACAATTGTTTTAGAGTACAACATGATAAATATAGTTAACACAGATGTGTATTTTATATGAAAGTTATTAAAAGAGTAAATCCTCAGAGTTCTCATCACAAGGGAATTTTTTTCTGTTTATTTAATTTTGTATCTATACAAGATGATGGGTGTTCACTACACACATTGTAGTAGTCATTTCATGATGTATATAAGTCAAATCATTACGCTGTACACCTTAAACTTATGCAGTATTGTATGTCAATTATATCTCAGTAAAACCCGAAGACAAAAATTTGAATACACTTGGAAAAAATTTTATAGTGGTATTTTCTTCTTACTAATTAGTATTATTTATATATTCTGCATACTAATCCTTTGCTAGTTTGGCACCGCAGGACCTCCCGAGTGGCTCAGATGGTAAAGAATCCTGCCTACAACGCAGGAGGCCCCTGTTTGATACCTGGGTTGGGAAGATTCCCTGGAGAAGGGAACGACTACCCACTCCAGAATTCTGTGGACAGAAGAACCTGGCAGGCTACAGTCCATGGGTTTGCAAAGAGTGGGACATGACCAAATGACTAACAGTTTCACTTTCACATAGATGCATATATTTAGAAAAAAAATGAATGTATGCTAAGAATGGGAAATTTTATTATATGTAAATTAAACCTTAATGGAATGGATTTTTTTGACAGATCAACAAGGTTTCATGTGTTTTGTTGTTGGCTGGCCTTACCTCAATTCAACATTTCTCTTTGCTGAAAGGCAATTGATTTTTTAAACTATTGGATCTTCCCAAAGCTGACTTCTTGACAGAACAACTTTCACTTTCACTTTACATTGCAAATCTGTGACTTGTTCTTTTTCTTTCTTGATAGTGTTATCTATTGATTAGAGGTTCTTAAACTTAATGCAGTCAAATTTCCAAGTGCTTTTGCTTGGTACTTTTGGGGGATCATTTAAAAAATCCTTCCCTGCCCCCAGGTAACACAGTGTTAATACAAAAATGTCAAAAACAGCACGAATAAGGAAAATATATTTCTACAGGTGGAGAAAAGGCATTTGATAAAAAGTTCATTCAAGAAAAAAACTTTATTCAATAGATATATTTTTTTGCAATGAGTTAAACATCTAACTCAAATAGTGGGAAAATAAATAAGCCATGAATCAAAACCACAGAAACAAGCACAAAATAAATTATTTTAAAAATGTGGGCAAAAATCAGCCTAATATACAGAGTGAAGTAAGTCAGAAAGAAAACAGCAATTCAGTATATTAATGCATATATATGGAATTTAGAAAGATGGTAACGATGACCCTATATGTGAGACAGCAAAAGAGAAACAGATGTAAAGAACAGACTTTTGGACTCTGTGGGAGAAGGCGAGGGTGGGATGATTTGAGAGAATAGCATTGAAACATGTATATTACCATATGTGAAATAGATCGCCAGTCCAGATTCAATGCATGAGACAGGGTGCTCAGGGCTGGTGCACTGAGATGACCCTGAGGGATGGGATGGGGAGGGAGGAGAGGTTCAGGATGGGGGACACATTTACACCCATGGCTGATTCATGTCAGTGTAAGGCAAAAACCACTACAATACTGTAAAGTGATTAACCTCCAGTGAAAATAAATAAATAAATAAATTTATAAAAAAAAATCTGAAAATGCAAAAAAAGAAAAAGAAACCAAAAAAATGGGCAAAAATCAATGAAATGAGTGAGGGAAGAGAAGAAGACGAACAAAACCAAAAACTAGTTTCATTTTGGAAAAAGTTACTAAGATAAATCGACTTTTGGCAAAGCCAAGTAGGAATAAAAACATAGGCTAAGACTTCCCTGCTGGTCCAGTGGTTACGTGTTCACCTGCCGATGCAGGGGCACAGGTTCAATCCCTGGTGCAGGGACCAGCGCCTGCACTCTGCACAGAAGCCTCTGCAGGAGAAGCCTGCAGAACACAGCAGAGCGCAGCCACCATGCACCACACCCGGACACAGCCCGCAGCAGTAACAAAGACCCGGCACGGCCGAAAATGGAGTAATAAACAGACTTAAAAATAGGAGGTAGGCTGCGGGTAGAGTACAGACTGTCAGAGTGAATACCATGGGCCAGGGCCGAGATATAAAAAAGTACAAAATAGTGATTATGATTAACTGTAAGTAAAGGGAAAATAATATAACATGCTAAAAATTACACAAAATAAAGAACTTGATCAAACCAATAAGTAATGAAGTATATGAATTTATATTCAAACAGAAAAAAAGAAAGTAGAGGTGTAAAGACTGAAAGGGAATAGAGAAAGCTGTCATTATTTGAATATGATAGAATTATATACCCAATAAGACCAATGGAATGAGCAAACTGTGAGAACAAATAAGAAGAGATACCGCAAAATCTCCAGTTACAAGGCTAACCTACAAAAATCAATTCCTTTGCTTTACACCAACAATAAAGAAATACACAGTGTAAAGATACCATCCACCATCCAAATGAAATCTATAAACCACATAGGAGCTAACAAATAAGAAGACATAAGACTCTCTGGAGACAACTTAAATTTCAATAAAGGGCCCCAACGTGAATTGAATAAAAGCAAAGACATGCTATGCTCTTAGTTGAGGTGATTAAATATTATACTGATGTCAATACCTCACAAATAATTTATAGATTTAATACAATTGCAAGCAAATTTCTACTTGGATTATTTTAACAGCTAATGATCCTGATGCTGGGAAAGATTGAAAGCAAAAGGAGAAGTGGGTGGGAGAGGATGAGATGGTTAAATAGCATCATCGGCTCATGGACATGAATCTGAGCTAGCTGCAGGAGATAGTGAAGGACAGGGAAGTCTGGGGTGCTGCAGTCCACGGGGTGGCAAAGAGTGGAACATGACTTAGCGACTGAACAACAAAACTGAGATTCACATATCATACAGTGCACACAATTAAAGTGTAGGATTTGATGGTTCTCAGTATATTGAGATATGTACAACCATCACCACAGTGAACTAGAAGGTTTTTCACCATCCCCAAAAGAAGCCCTATACCATTCAGCAGTCACCTCCCTATCTCCCCGTCTTCTCCCAACCCTAAGCAACCTCTAACCTATTATCTATCTCTATAGATTTGCATTTGGGGATCTTTCCATATATATGAGTGGAATCATGTAAATATGTGGTCGTTTGTGACTCACTTTTTTCACTTAGCATAATGTTTTCCAGGTTCACCCAGGTACAGGTGTGTATCGGTACCTCATTCCTTTTTATGCTGAATGACATTTGATTGTATGGACATATCACATTTTGTTTATTCATTCATCATTTGATAGACATTTAGGTTGCTTCCCTTTCTTGGGCTGTTATGAATAGCACTGCTATAACAAGTCTACAAGATTTCCTGTGAATATGTGTATTCATGTCTCTTGGATCTATGCCTGTTGTTCTTAATTTTGAAGTCATGTTCAACTTTTGTGTGACCCCCCTGGACCATAGCCCACCAGGCTCCTCTGTCCATGGGCTTTCCCAGGCAAGAATACTGGAGTGGGTTGCCATTTCCTCTGCCAGAGGATCTTCCCAACCCAGGGATTGAAACTGTGGCCCCGGTATTGGCAGGCGGGTTCTTTGCCACCGGGCCACTCAGGTACTCAGGATCTGTACCTCGGAGGGGAGTTGCTGGATCATATGGTCCCTCTATGTTTAACTGTCTGAGGAACGGCCGAACTGTTTTCTACAGTGGCTACACCACTTTACAGTTTACATGCCAACCATCAGTGCATGAGTATTTCAGTTCTTCCATAACCTTGCAGACACTTGTTACTAACGGACCTTTTCTTCTAGCCATCCTAATGGTATGAAGTGTTCCCCCATTGTGGTTTTGATTTGCATTTGTCTGATGACTAATGGTGTTACCTGATGGCTCAGTGGTAAAGAATCCCCCTGCAACGCAGGAGACACAGGTTCAATCCCTGGAAAAGATCCCCTGGGGAAGAAATTGACAACCCACTCCAGTATTCTTGCCTGGGAAGTCCCATGGGTGGAGGAAACTGGCGGGCTACAGTCCATGGAGTTGCAAATGAGTGGGACACGACTTAGCGACTAAACACCGTCACCAATGTGTTAATATTTTCATGTACTTTTGGACATAAGTGTATCTACTTTGGGAGATGTCTTTCAGACATGGGCTGTTATGGATAAACAATGAAGTCTTACTGTATAGCATAGGGAACTACATACAATCTTCTGGGATAAATCATAATGGAAAAGAATATTTTAAAAAAGAGTGTATATATGTATCTGAGTCACTTTGCTGTAAGCAGACATTAGCACAACATTGTAAATCAGCTATACTACAGTAAAACAATTTATCTTTAATTGGGCCATTTGTCTTTTTGTTATTAAATTGTAAGAATTTTTTATGTATTCTTCTTGTTCTTTTTTTTTTAGTTGTTGCCTTGGGGCTTGCCATATACATTTAAATTGATCAGAGGCAGGTTCAGCTTTATACTAGGTTAATTTCAGTGCGATATAAAATTGTCACTCCTACATAGCTCTATTTCCTCTTTTTCTCTTTCTGTGAAATTATTTTTATACATATTAGTACTACAAACCCAACAGTACATTTTTATTAATATTTTACAGTCTGTGGTCATTTCTTCAGTCCAATATAGCTTTTTCCCCATTTGTCTCCTTTGGTTTTTGTAGGCAAATATGGATTTCCCGTGTGGCTCAGCTGGTAAAGAATTGGCCAGCAGTGCAGGAGACCTGGGTTTGATCCCTGCTTTGCTTCACTTCATGCTACATTTCTATATATGATAAGCCAACAACACATTAGATACATCTCACTTTCTATAGTTGTTTTTAAGTGAGTTGAGAGTATACAGGAGAAAAACTATGCATCGTACTATCTTCTACAATTACATGATTGGTAGTGATGGTGGTTGAATCGCTGAGTCGTGTCCAACTCTTTTCCATTCTCTTCTCCTCCAGAATTTGCATCAGACTGGCCTGTGTAATGGTGTCAATAACACCAATGACTGTTATGACATCTACTAGAGATCTTCTATATTTGGCTTCAATATTTTAAATTTTTACTTATTTATTTTTGGCTGTGCTAGGTCTTTGTTGCTGCTAGGGCTTTCTCTAGTTGCAGTGAGTGGGGGCTACTTCCAGGGTACCAGCATGGGCTCTAGGGCGAATGGGCTTAGTTGTCCTGTGGTATGTGGAATCTTCCCAGACCAGGAATCGAACCTGTGTCCCCCTGCATTGGCAGGCAGATTCTTATCCACAGGCCACCAGGGAAGTCCTTGGTTCAATATCTAAAAGCATAAAGTGTTTAGGAGATAAGACTTGCCTATTCATCATGTCAATTCATTTCGGTTTCTTGGGTTTCAAAATACTTAAAGTATAAAAAGGGTGCAAGGGATTTCGGGGGTGATGGAACCATTCTGCATCTTGGCTGGGCTGATGGTTACACAGCGTATGCATTTGTCAAAACCCTAGAACTGAACCTAAAAGCATGGATTGTACTGTATGCAAATAATGCCTTTGTGTTAAAAATACTTACAGTAGATTTTTTCCTTTTTCCCTCCTCGTATTAGGGATACAGATTTGACAACCTTAAATTTAAAAGCTCTGTGTATAAAAAACAGCTCACATTAAAATTAAAAGAGAAGAAATAGACTTGAAAAAAATTGTACAGAAATAACATGTGACAGAAATAACGTTAATAATCTTATCATATAAAGTGACAGAAAAAGGGAACACAACAGTTAGATTCCAGGATGCAAGTGGGCAAAATACGTAAAGAGACAGTTCCCCAAAGAGAGAATACAGTGAATAAACCAGCCTTACAGGAAGACAGTGTATCACACAAGAAATCAAAAAATTCCGGGGACTTCCCTGATGGTCCAGTGGTTAAGAACCCGCCTGCCAATGCAGGGGACACGGGTTTGATCCCTGGTCCAGGAGGATCATGAAGCAACTGATCACATGCACCATAACTGCTTACCCCTGGGTGCCCTAGAGCCACTGCACAGAGAAGCCCACTCACCACAACTAGAGAAAGCCCATTTGCAGTAACTAAGACCCAGCACAGTCAAAAACAAATAAATAATTTTAAAAATTCCAATAAGTCAATATCCAGGGAAAAAATTTTTTTAAATAGTTTTATTTATTTATTTTTTTTCCTGTGCTGGGTCTTAGTTGCTGCGAGGGCTTCTGTCTAGTGGCAGTTAGAGGGATCCTCACTGACCAGGGATCAAACCTATGTCTCCTGCATTGGCAGGTGGATTCTTAACCACTGAACCGCCAGGGAAACAAGCCCTCAAGGGAAATTTTTAAAACTAGAAGACCCAGAGCTGGTAGGAGAGGCCTGCTCTGTTGTACATCCATCCTTGTGGAAAACAAAGGTGAGGTCTTTTCTTCTTTGTGGTCAACCTGGCTTCCCTAATAGCTCAGTTAGTAAAGAATCTGCCTGCAAGGCAGGAGATCTCGGTTTGATTCCTGGGTCAGGAAGATACCCTGGAGAAGGGATAGGCTACCCATTCCAGTATTGTTGGTCTTCCCTGGTGGCTCAGCTGGTAAAGATCCGCCTGCAGTGTGGGAAGCCTGGATTTGATCCTTGGGTTGGGAAGATCCTCTGGAGAAGGGAAAGGCTACCCACTCTAATATTCGGGCCTAGAAAATTCCATGGACTGTATAGTCCATGGGGTTGCAGAGAGTCGGACATAACTGAGCCACCTTCACTTTCTGGGAATCCAAAGAAATCACCCTAAATATGGAGAAAAAGCTTTATCCCCAAAGAGGCTGTTTGCAGCACTATCTGTAAGAGCAAAATATATGGTGGGGAAAAAAATGTTTGTTCCGGTGTCCCCTGGCAGTCCAGTGGTTAGGACTGCTGAGGGTTCGATCCCTGGTGGAGGAACTAAGATCCCACGAGCCGCAGGGCTGGCCAAGAAAAACAAACCACGGTGTGGTGGTGATGGTGGTGTGGGGGCAGGGACAGGGAGAAAACCTTGAATTTGTGCCTGGATGGAATTGCGTGAGAATGTCACCATCACTGCATGGGACACTCTTCCTTTTTTTTTTTTTTTAAAGTTTGAAGCATCTATAGCAGTGGGGGAAATACTTACTTCTGGAAATCAATTATGTAGAACAAAGCTACCCACTTGAATATATTATACAGGATTTCACCACTGCAGGAAGCAGTCCCTGAATCCAGGCAGAGAGAAGCCTGGTGAGAACAATTAGCATCTCACCAGCTGCCCGCAGCGCTCCCCTTTGGGAAAAGGAACTGGCTTTGATAAAGAAGAACATCAGAAAGGTATCATATTTGATCTATTCTAAGAATTACACTGCCTCACATCTTGACCTGTCTGAAACTGGGAGGCATCTTCCAACGACCAGCACCACAGGATCGCTCCTGGCAAGGCACGAACTCCTACAGAAGGGCTGTCTGAAGCCTGGAAGAAACTCCTGCAGGGCAACTCTGAGCCCCCGGGACCCAGCTGGGTGTGCGTGGGGGGATCAGTCATGAACGAGTCATGTTTGGAAATGCCCTGGAAATAGAAATCAGTAATAGGCCAGCGTACAATGCAAAGCAGCCTCAAGAGCCCGGTAGCAACGGGTTTTTAGTTTTCCCAGGTCATCTTTAAAGAAACACTGCCTCACCAAATCTAGACTGGTGTTGAAGTTGGCAAACTGTGGCCCACTGCCTGTTTTTATACAGTCCGTGGGCTAAGCATGGTTTTTACAGTTTCATATGATTGCACGGGGACTTCCCTGGTGGCCCAGGGGTTAAGTATCTGCCTTCCAGGGTTTCCCTGGTGGCTAAGTGGTTAATAACTTACCTGCAAAATGCAGGAGACACGGGTTCGATCCCTGATCGGGGAACATCCCACATGCCTTGGAGCAACTAACCCCAGGCACCACAACTACTGAGCCTGTGCTCTAGAGCCCAGGAGCCATAACTACTGAGTCCACGTGCTGAAATCCTGAAAACTGGGTGCCCTAGGGCGCGTGCTCCACAGCAAGAGACGCCACTGCAACGAGAGGACCGTGTACTGCAGCTAGAGAAAAGTCCGTGCAGCAGTGAAGACCCAGCACGGCCAAAACTAAAATAAATAAATAATAAAATTATTAAAGAATCTGTCTTCCAGTGCAGGGAACAGGGATTCAGTCTCTGGTCTGGGATCTAAGATCCCACATGCTGAGAGGCAACTCAGCCCACTTCAACTGTGGAGACCACGTGCTCTGGAGTCCACGAGCCGCAACTAGAGAGAAGCCTGTGTGAGCTGCAACCAAAAACCCGTGTGCCGCAACTGAGACCCAATGCAGCCAAAAATTAAAAAAGAAAAATTTTAAATCATTGCACAAAATCAAAAAAATAATGTTCATGGCACATAAAAATCATACAAAAATGACAATTCAGTGTCCACTAATAAAGTTTTATTGGTACACAGCCATGTCCAGCCATTCGCCTATTATTGGCGGAACCACTCCCCACAATGCAGGGTTGGTTGAGTACTTTTGATGCAATTCAAGTGGCCCACAAAGTCAAAAATATTTACACTCTGGCACTTTACAGAAAAAATTTCGCCCACCCCTGATCCAGGTGGCACAGAGGATGTTGTTGTATATAATATATGGATGTTTCTGACTCCGGTGATCCATCAGGGTTGGTGTTCAGTTTTTGTGTCATGTTCGACTGTTTGTGACCCCATGGAGTGCAGCACACCAGGCTCCCCTGTCCTTCACTATCTTCCGGAGTTTGCTCAAACTCATGTCCATTAAGTCGATGATGCCATCCAACCATCTCATCCTCTGTCGTCCCCTTCTTCTCTTGCCCTCAGTCCTTCCCAGCATCAGGGTCTTTTTCAATGAGTCAGCTCTTCAATTGAATCTTTCGATTCAATCGGAAGAATTGAATCCCCGAAAAAAATGTTATAATATTTAGGAGACAATTGGAAGTGAGAACAATGATAGAACTTATTTTGTGTATTTTGAGGAGTTTTCATTACTTGTTAGGTGTGATGATGCTGTTACATATTTTTAAAGGTGCTCTTCCTTTGAGAGACATAAGTTGGAATTTTTGTAATAAAATGGTATATCTGGAATTTGCTTCCAAATAATCCGGTTGGAGAAGAATGGACGGGAATGCAGATGAAACGAGATAGCTGAGGCTGAGTGATCAGTACATGCGAGGGTCATTACACTATTCTGACTACTTTTATATGTGTCTGAAAATTTTCAAACAACAAAAGAAGCACTCAATCAGGAAGAAATTCTACAAACATTTAATTTCTCTTATATTTTCCTTTTTCTGCATGCATGAAATTCGTCTAGAAGAGATCTTTCAAAAAATGTAAAGTAACATTCTGAGTTTGGGTTTGCCTGGCAGTGGTAAGAAGCATTGCTTTTGTTATTTTACAGGCTATGTTTTTTCATTCTTCATGGAGCCCAACTGACTGTAACTGAAACATTTGCTCAGTCATGTCCAGTTCTTTGCAACTTCATGGACTGTAACCACCGGGCTCCTCTGTCCATGGAATTCTCCAGGCAAGAATACTGGAGTGGGTTGCCATTTCCTCCTCCAGGGGATCTCACCGGCCCAGGGATCAAACCCACATGGCTTCTATCTCCTGCATTGGCAGGCGGGTTCTTCACCCTAGCACCACCTGAACTGCTCACAAAGGGTCGAACCTGCGACCATGGGTTCTTAGCACCTCTCTCTAACCAACTGAGCTAACTGGCCAGTTGATAAAATGGTATAGTCTTAAAAAAATGGTATATATTAAAGTTACTGAAATGCAGCAGACGAAATGTTCTGCAGAAGACTCACTCATGTTGATCATGACAGCTGACAAGTTTTGAGCACTTTCTGTGTGCCAGACACTGTTCTAGTGCTCTGCAGGCAATAATTAATTTTACGGTCACGACAGCCCCCGGAAGCACAGAGAGAGGAGAAAGCAGATACAGGACTGAGGGAGGGCCTTGCCTGCCAGAGAGAGTGACAAGCTTGTTAGGAGCACAGTCACACCTGTACTTTCTATACACTGTCTTTGCAGTTCCCCAGGTCCTCCATGACCTGTGTCTGTGGTCACCACAAGTTCAAGGGCATCACCTGGGAGACGGGTGGGGGGGTCGGGGATGATGTTAAATATTGAGTTTGGATATTCAGAGCTGAATTCAGAGCTTAGTCTGCTTGGACTCCTGTATCACAATACCACAGTCTGGGGGATTATAAACAATAGAAATTTATTTCTCACATTTCAGAGTCTGTGGAGTCTAAGATCAAGGTGTCAGCAGCTTCAGCATCTAGTGAGAGCTTCCTCCTGGTTCGTGCTCTGCCATCTTCTCACTGGGTCCTCACTTGGTGAAAGGGGCTGGGGGTTGGAGGCTGCTCCCTGTGGTTTCTATTATAAGGGCACTAAACCCATTCATAAGCATGCTACCTTCATGACCTTATCACCTGCGAATACAATCACATCAGGGATTAGGATTTCAAGATAAGAATATTGCACGCCAAGTCACTTCAGTCGTGTCCGACTCTACGTGACACTATGGACTATAGCGCTCCATGCGCCTCTGCCCATGGGATTCTCCAGGCACGAATACTAAACTGGATTGCCATGCCCTTCTCCAGGGAATCTTCCCTCCCCAGGGATCCAACCCACATCTCTTTTCTCTCCTATGTTAGCAGGCAGGTCCTTTACTGCTAGCACCACCTGGGAAGCCCTTAAGAATATTCAGTTCAGTTCAGTCACTCAGTTGTGTCCGACTCTTTGCGACCCCATGAACCGCAGCACGCCAAGCCTCCTTGTCCATCACCAACTCCTGGAGACTACCCAAACCTATGTCCATCGAGTCGGTGATGCCATCCAACCATCTCATCCTCTGTCGTCCCCTTCTCCTCCTGCCCTCAATCTTTCCCAGAATCAGGGTCTTTTCCAGTGAGTCAGCTCTTCACATCAGGTGGCCAAAGTATAGGAGTTTCAGCTTCAACATCAGTCCTTCCAATGAACACCCAGGATTGATCTCCTTTAGGATGGACTGGTTGGATCTCCTTGGAGTCCAAGAGACTCTCAGGAGTCTTCTCCAACACCACAGTTCAAAAGCGTCAATTCTTCGGTGCTCAGTTTTCTTTATCTAACTCTTACATCCATACATGACTACTGGAAAAACCATAGCCTAGACAGACCTTTGTTGGCAAAGTAATGTCTCTGATTTTCAACATGCTATCTAGATTAGTCATAACCTTCCTTCCAAGGAGTAAGTGTCTTTTAATTTCATGGCTGTAATCACCATCTGCAGTGATTTTGGAGCCAAAAAAAGGTCAGCCACTGTTTCCACACCTATTTGCCATGAGGTGATGGGACCACATGCCATGATCTTACTTTTCTGAATGTTGAGCTTTAAGCCAACTTTTTCACTCTCCTCTTTCACTTTCATCAAGAGACTCTTTAGGTCTTCACTTTCTGTCATAAGGGTGGTGTCATCTGCATATCTGAGGTTATTGATATTTCCCCCAGCAATCTTGATTCCAGCTTGTGCTTCTTCCAGCCCAGTGTTTCTCATGATGAACTCTGCATATAAGTTAAATAAGCAGGGTGACAATATACAGCCTTGATGTACTCCTTTTCCTATTTGGAACCAGTCTGTTGTTCCACGTTGGTTCTAACTGTAGCTTCCTGACCTGCATACAGATTTCTCAAGAGGCAGGTCAGGTGGTCTGGTATTCCCATCTCTTTTAGAATTTTCCACAGTTTATTGTGATCCACACAGTCAAAGGCTTTGGCATAGTCAATTAAGCAGAAATAGATGTTTTTCTGGAACTTTCTTGCTTTTTCGATGATCCAGTGTGTTGGCAATTTGATCTCTCGATCCTCTGGTTCTGGGTGGATGAAAACATTTCACGCTTCGTATTCTATTTGCTGGGAATCCCTTTTGTATATTTCTTTCCCATATTTGTCTTTTCAGCCTTATAGGTCTGGCTGTTTTCTCTCACTTTCAACTAAGGCAATTTTGGTGCTTGGTTTTGAAAATTCCACCTGTCCCAAATTGCTGATAAAAGAAACCTCAGCAAGATAAGAAAGAGAAAAGGCTCTTTTGTCCTTGGCAGCAATGGAAATGTGGGTATGGTCCCCAGGGCCTTTGCATGTACCATTTCCACTCTCTGGGACACTGCTCCCTCCCTCTATGGCTGTCGAAAACCCATCAGCCTTCAGATTTCACCCTGAGTGTCACTTCCTCATCACATCTCCAGCCCTGATACCATCTCCTTTGCTGCAACCCTCAACAAGTGTTTCTTCAGAACTCTTAACCCCATCTGTAAATAAATACATTTGTTGTCAGGGTATTTATTTCATGTCTCTCTCAGTACTCCGAGTTTCCTGGAGGCAGAATTTGTGTGTTTATCCTGGTCTCTCCAACATCCAGCCCAGTGCCTGGAACATGGCAGGTGCTTAACACATAGTCAATGAGGTTTGAATGAAAGGGGCTGTTTCCCATGTGTATCAGTTAGTTTTGCTGCCAAACAAACCACCCCAAAGCTTAGAGACTTAAAACAACAACTATGTCTCCTGCTCATGATTCTGTGGGAAGTTCTGATGTGTTGGGCTTTGCTACAAATCCCTAGTGACCCTAGGAATCTAGGGAACTCCTCTAGAGCTTTGGATTCTATGGACCACCAACCCCATGCACTAGAAAATTTAGTAGGGAGGACACATAATTTTTATACTGGCTTATACAAAGCCAACTGTGGATGGTGACTGTAGCCATGAAATCAAAAGACGTTTGCTTCTTGGAAGGAAAGCTAAGACAAACCTAGACAGTGTATTAAAAAGCAAAGGTATCACTTTGCCAACAAAGGTCTGTATGGTCAAAGCTATGGCTTTTCCAGTAGTCATGGACAAATGTGAGATTTGGGCTTTAAAGAAGGTCAAGCACTGAAGAACTCATGCTTTCAAACTGTCGTGCTAGAGAAGACTCTTGAGAGTCCCTTGGACTACAAAGAGATCAAGCCAGTCAATTCTCAAGGAAATTAACCCTGATTATTCATTAGGACTGATGCCGAAGCTCCAGTACTTTAAAGGTCACCTGATTCGTAGAGAGCCAACTCATTGGAAAAGACTCTGATGCTGGGAAAGATGGAAGGCAAAAGGAGAAGGGGGTGGCAGAGGATGAGATAGTTAGATAGCATCACTGATTCAATGGACATGAGTTTGAGCAAACTCCAGGAGATAGTGAAGGACAGGGAAGCCTGGGGTACTACAGTCCATAGAGTTGCTAAGAGCTGGATATGACTGAGTGACTGAACAACAACAAGGAAAAACCTTACCCACCATTGCACCCACTATTATTTCCTAAGAGAAGGTCAACTGGAGCTCCCCAAAGTAGGGATAAGTAGGCTGAGTTTTCTTTCTGAGGTGGGGTAGGGGGCTGGGGTGTTAGGACAGATGAGGGGACTGGAGTGGTGCAGCAAAGTGATCTACCTGGAGCCCCTCTCCTCTTACCCACCAAGCTCCCAGCCCCTACAGTCTATCAGAGCCCACATCTACTAATGCTTCATGGGCTCTGATGCTGATCTCTGGGGCCACCACGATTCTTGCTCAAGACCGTTTCCTGGATCTTATCTGCTCCAAACTCACTGGCCATATGCCCCTTGACTGCAACACGGGCTCAAGGCTGGAGAATTCCCAGAACGGACAGAGGAGACATACAGAGTTTCCTCAGCCTGATACCCCTGTCCTTGGACACGGAAAACAGTCACACGGAACTGGTATTTGGAGGGAAGAGCTTCAGGGAGGTCAGAGGGTGGGAGGTGCAACAGCAAGGACAGGGGAAGTGCAGGGGGGGGGGTGGGGGGAGGTTCGAGGAGGCTTCGGCGGCAAAAAAGACAAAAAGCTCCGAAACACCTCCTCCAGGTGAAGAGCTTTCTCGGGGCTTTCATGTCAGCTCCATCAAGAAAGAGATATTTGTTTTAATCACTGCTGCTCCCCCAGTGCTTGGAGCATGTGACATACACTGTGGGCTCAATGCATATTTTTAGACTTCTAAATGAATGACTCCATCCTCTGCAGGACAAGGAGAGATTGTCCTCCTTAGACAATCCTTTTTCAATTATTTATTGAGTGCTTACTATGTGCTAGGGGCTCGTGAATGAGTCACATACTAGCCTCACCTTTATGGAGCTCAGACTCTTGTGGGGGACACAGATGTGAATCAGAGAGTCCAACACACTCAGGTCTGATTGCTGCCAGTCATTCGGCTCAGCAGGTAAAATATCTGTCTGCAATGCTGGAGACGCAGGAGACAAGGGTTCGATCCCTGGGTTGGGAAGATCGCCTGTAGGAGGGCATGGCAACCCACTCCAGTATTCTTGCCTGGAGGATCCCATGGACAGAGGAGCCTGGTGGGCTACAGTCCAAAGGGTCACAGAGTCGGACACGACTGAGCTGAGAGAGCAGGGTTTTCTCTGGTTGTGGTGAGCAGGTGCTACTGTCCAGTTGCAGTGTGGGCTTCTCACTGTGGTGGCTTTTCTTGTTGCCGAGCATGGACTGTAGGGTGTGAGGGATTCAGTAGTTGAAGCTTGCGGGCTCTAGAGCACAGGCTCAATACTTGCAGTGAATAGGCTTAGTTGCTCTGAGGTGTTGGAGAAGGCAATGGCACCCCACTCCAGGACTCTTGCCTGGAAAATCCCATGGATGGAGGAGCCTGGTGGGCTGCAGTCCATGGGGTCACTAAGAGTCGGACACGACTGAGTGACTTCACTTTCACTTTTCACTTTCATGCATTGGAGAAGGAACTGGCAACCCACTCCAGTGTTCTTGCCTGGAGAGTCCCAGGGACGGGGGAGCCTGGTGGGCTGCTGTCTATGGGGTCGCACAGAGTCGGACACGACTGAAGCAACTTAGCAGCAGCAGCAGCAGCTCTGAGGTGTGTGGGATCTTCCAGGACTAGGGATCGAACTCGTGTCTCTTGCATTGACAGGTGGATTCTTTACCACTGAGCCACCAGGGAAGCCCCAAAGCACAGTTTTTGAGTTGGACTTTTTTTTTTTTTCCTTTTTGGCTGCACTGCATGGCATGCAGGATCCTAGTTTTCTGACCAGGGACTGAACGCACATCCCCTGTAGCGGAAGCGTCCCAAGTCTTAACCACTGGACCAAAGCGGGGGGTCGCTGAGTTGGGCTTTTGAAGGATCATTCTGGCTGCAGTGTGACAAATGGTTTTTGGAGATCAAAGTATAGGAGCAAAAAGATTGGTAGGAAGTGGGAGACACTGGGGCTCCACTCCCCTCCATTGGACAGAGGGGCTGGGGAGACAGGAAGAAGTGTATGGACACAAGAGGCTTTTTGGAGGCAAAATCAACCAGGCTTTGTGGGGAACTGCAGTTAGGGGAAGAGAGAAAGGTGCTCGAGGATTCTATACCCTTTTCTCAGGTGAGCAAAACTGAGGCTCAGAGAAGGCAAGCTCTTTGCCCAAGATCACACAGCCAGCCTCTCAACAAGAATTTCAACCTATGACTGTCCCAGGTCTAAGCTGACATGCTTTCTCCAGTACTTAGATGTCTGTTCTCTCTCTACACTAACCCTTGATGCACACAGTCAGGCTCAAGGCCTCAAGGACAAGAACATCCAATATGACTGATCCATGGTGATGTGTGGCAGAAACCAACACAACATTGTAATTATCCTTCAGTTAAAAATAAATAAATTATGAAAAGCATTTTAAAAAAAGAACACAAATTTTAAGGATGCCCACATATCTGTGAAAACTCTCTCCTGTAATCTCACTGCCAATATCTAACTGCCCATTAGGGTGTCTAACAGGCAAACTCAGTGTGTCCAACGCTCAGGTCCTGATCTTATCCTAAACTTGCACCTCCCCAATGCCACCCCGACCTCAGCACTGTCTTCCCCATCAGTTTCTGGAGCTCTGGAGTTCCAGCTGCTCAGCCATCCTGTGGTCGCCCCTGACTCTGCTCTTCTTCTCATTCTGCACACCCAGCCCACTGGCCAATCTGGTCAGCTCTGCCTTCAAGATGCATCCAAGATATGCTTCTTACTGCCTCCTCTGATGGGACTTTCCAGGTGGCACAGTGGTAAAGAGTCGCCTGCAATTTAAGAGAGGCAAGAGACGCGGGTTTGGTCTCTGGGTTGGGATGATCCCCTGGAGTAGCCAATGGCAGCCCACTCCAGTATTCTTGCTGGGAAAACTCCACGGACAGAGGAGCCTGGTGGGCTACAGTGCAGTGGGCTACTCTTTGGGGTAGCAAAGAGTTGGATACAACTGAGCGCGCAGATGTGCGCACACACAGACACACACACCTCCTGTGATGTGTATCGCCGTGATCACAAGTCACCACCATCGCTCACCCGAATTTTTGCAGACGCGCCCTCACTGGCTTCTTGCTTCTATCCTAGCCCCCTTCAGTCTAGTCTCAACTCAGAAGCTGCAGTGATTGTTAAGATCTAACTGAGAACCGGCCCCTCCACTTGCCAAGAGTCTTCCTGCGGATCCCACCACATTCCCATGAAAAGCTGGGGGAGTCCTCCCTGTGGCCCACAGGATGCTGCGTGAATCCACCCCATCCCCTGTCTCGTCTCACTTCCAACCCCTCTCCCCATCACTCACTGACCTTCTCACTGCTCCCTGGACTCAGAAGGCGTGGTCCTACCTTAGGGTCTCCGCGCTACCTCCAACACTCTTCCTCCAGATATTCACACGGCTTTCTTCCTCGCCTCCTTTAAATCTTTGCTCAAAACTCCAAATGCTAACCTCTGTGGCGGGCAAACGACTGAAATCTCTGCTTAGTTCTTGCAAATTCCAGCTCTTGCTTTCTCACCAGGCATCCTGGGGTCTCTCTCAAACTTAAATACTTTAGTCAGGCAAGGATTTGGATGGAGTCATATGCAGATTTTGGACTTTACCTTCCCTGGGCCTCCCTTCCCTCCACAGTGCCCTCTCTTTTCACTTTCTGACTGATCTGTCAGCTTACAACTCTCTCCTCTCATTCCTGATGCCAGTGAGGATGCAGCAATTCCAGAACGTTCACATCCAGAAGATGCAAACTCACATCGGGGACCTCACCTAGTTTTCCCTATCAAGGGTTAGATTCTCCTCCAGTTTATACTTGATTTTGATCACTCTCCAATGTCTTCAAACAGCGGCCTGACTTTCTAATGTTTTTGATCAGGTGTTATAATGTTTTAACCTGTCAGACTGTCTGACAAAGCTACTCTGACATAACCAAAAGTCGGAGGCCATTCCTTTGTTTTCTGTTGTATCCTTTTTTCCCCACGGCGCTTGCCATGTACTAAAGTAGTACATCACGATTTATTTAGCATATGCATCATGTTTCCATTCTGACACCTCCTTTAGGATGTAAGTTTTATGATGGCCTGTTTCGTTATATGGCTCAGTTCCAATACCTAGCTGTATCAGAGTGACAGAACAGCAGTCAATACAATATATATTGAGTCGGGGGACTTCCCAGGTAGTCCAGTGGGTAAAACTCTGTGTTCTTAATGCAGGGGGCCCAGGTTTGACTCCTAGTCAGGGAACTAGATCCCACATGCCGCAACTAAGATCTGGCGCAGCCTAAATAAATAAATTAAAAAAAAATTAATGTATTGAATTGGAGAAATGAATGGAGGGGTCTCTGAGGGGGCTCTGGGGCTTTGAAAAGCAGTGAAAGGTAACTTGTAGCTCTGACGTGTGGTCCTTCGTCCTCTAGAAAGATGAATGCTACCTCCGATCCCAAGTGCCAACCTGAGATAATCCAGGGCCTCCACGAGCTGACTGTCGCTGTGCTGTCGGTGTCCTTCGTGATTGGCGTGGTGGCAAACGCGCTGGTGCTCTGGATGATGGCTTTCCGAATACCGCGCAGCGTTACCACCATCTGGTTCTCCAACCTGGCTTTTGCAGACTTCATGGCCTTACTGTCCTTGCCGATCACCATACACAATGTGGTCACTGGCCAGTGGCTCCTCACAGCTGCCGCCTGCAAGCTCTACAAGGCCTTCTTGGCCATCAGCTTCTTTACCAGCATCTGGTTCCTGGTCCTCATCTCCCTGGACCGTTGCATCTCCGTCATTTACCCGGTCTGGTCCCGAAACCACCGCACTGTGCGGCGAGGAGTCTGTCTGGCTGTGTGTGTGTGGCTCCTGGCTCTTGTCACTTGCTCTCCATACTTGATTTTCCAGGACGTTGAAAAACAGAAGGGATGTGAATACTGCAACTTCAAGTTTACCACAAGGGCCGGGAATGATGCTAAGGAGGGGAAAGTCGCTGTGACCCTCATTCACATCCTGCTGGGCTTCTTGGCGCCCTTGGTGATCATCAGTTCCTGTGCCCACCTCATCCGCACCAGGCTTCAGCAGGAGGGCTGTGCCCGTGCCCGCCGGTCAAAGAGGCTGCTGCTCGTGCTGGTCAGTGCCTTTTTTGCCTGCTGGTTCCCGTTTAACACAGTGCTGGTGGCACGAGTGTGGCAACGTCAAGCCAAATGTGAGTTGTGACCCATCCTCTGGGCTACCCTCTCCCTGGGTTGTTTCAACAGCTGCCTCAACCCTTTCCTCTATGTCTTCATTGGCAGAGATTTCCAAGAGAAGTTTTTCCAGTCTTTACCTTCTGTCTTGGCCCGGGCATTTGGTGAGGAGGGGTTTTTCAATCAGCCTGTCCCCAAGGTGAAGCCCCCAGGGGATGATGGAAACCTTCAGATACAAGCTGGAAGCCCTCCTGCTTAGTTGGCAGCCCCTTCCCCATGCTGACTCCCAAGACTGCCAGATCCTGCCTCTTCTTTCAGGAAGTCTTCCCGGCAATCTCTTATCTAAATCTCTCCATTAGAAACATCTAGTTTCCCCCCCCAGTGTCTATTTCACCTTCCTTTATAGTGAGACACCTACTTGTTTCAGGCTAATCACAAGGTTAGTCAAGGAAAATAAGGTTTCATCCCCCAGTGTCCCTTGCAATTAGAGATGGCCATGTGACTACTTCCTGGCCAATAGTATGTGAGTAAAAGCAATCAATGTAACTTCCTTGAAGTACCCTTAATGGAGTTGCCTGCCCTCCATTCCTCCATTTCACCCTTTCCATTGTCTAGGATGAAAGTGTATCAGTTAGCTTGGCAGTGTGAAAAAGCATCTCCAAACTCAGAGGCTTAATATAACAGCCTTTTATTTCTTTGGGTCATCAGCTTGGGCAGGGCTCAGTTGAGCAGTTTTCTGTTTTGCCTGGGCTTCCTCAGACATCTGTGGTCAGCTATGGATGTGACAGTTGGATCATAAAGAAGACTGAGTGTCACAGAATTGATGTTTTCAAACTCTGGGGCTGGAGAAGCCTCTTGAGAGTCCCTTGGACTGCAAGGAGATCAAATCAGTTAATCCTAAAGGCAATCAACCCCGAATGTTCATTGGAAGGATTGATGGTGAAATTGAAGCTCCAATACCTTAGCCACCTGATGTGAAGAGTTGACTCATTAGAAAAGACCCTGATACTGGAAAAGATTGATGGCAGGAGGAGAAAGGGATGACAGAGGATGAGATGGTTGGGTGGCATCACCAACTCAATGGAGATGAGTTTGAGCAAACTCTGGGAGATAGTGAAGGACAGGGAAACCTGGCATGCTGCAGTCCATGGGGTTGCAAAGAGTTGGACACGACTGAGTGACTGAACAACAACAAATGGGTCAGCTAAGTGAGTGTTTCTGGGAGGAGTGGTTGGCCTTCAGCTAGGATGGTGGAGTTGTTCAAGCCTTGTGTTAATATTTCTTATCATCCTGCAGGCTGACTGGGTTTTTTTTTTTTTTCACATGGTGACTGGGAAGGGTTGCAAGAGCAAGAAGGGACACCTAAGGTCTACACTTGACACTTTGCTCAATGTGACTAGCTTCAAGAGGTGGGAAAACAGATTCCACCTCACAATGGGAAAATCTGTAAAGTGACATTGTAAAGGAGCATAGATACAGATGAACATGCAGAACCGGGGCCGTTTTTGCAGTCTGCCATGGCATCTGTGCTGGGGAACTGTATGCAAAGTGCCATGTCCCCATGCTGACCCTGGAATACTCAACATCCATGCCATGAAGAGAGAGATTTCGATTCCTAGCTCATTGAAGCCGCTGTTGTCTTGTGTATCTGTTAAAGCTGCTGAATCTCTTCCTTAACTATTATGCTGCCCACCTCTGGAACTTGTGTGAGAGACATAATAAATCTCCTTACTGTCAAAGCCCTTTGGAGTCAGGTTTTCTGTTACTGGAATCCAATAACAGCCTATCGATGCATATAATAAATACTCCTTTTTGGGAACAGAAATCCTAGTGGTCCCTGGTCACATGGGGCCATTCCCTTGCATCTAGGTAGAGGCAAACATTTTTGTTTTTTCACTTGAATCAAAAGCGATCATCCTACTTGTTTGTAATCAGAAGCACAAGCTCTGGTCCTGCTTTGACTAGCCCTGAGAACTCCCCACCCGGAGCCTCGGTTCTCTCAACTCTGTGAAATGAGACCAGATGATTTCCTATTTCACGGATGGGGAGAGGATGAAATGATACAATGTCTGAGCATCAGGAAGGATAGAAGCACCTTAAAAATAAGTTGAGAAGTCAGTTTATCAAAAAATAAAAACTTTTATTATTGTAAAAAAAGAAAATGAGTGGCTTCCCGGGTGGTCCAGTGGTTAAGGATTTCCCTGCCAGCGCAGGGGAAGCAGGTTCAATCCTTGGTCCTGGAAGATCCCATATGCCGCAGAGCAACTGATCCCGTGTGCCACAACTACTGAGCCTGTGCTCTAGAGCCCCGGAGCTGCAAATAACTGAGTGCACCTGCCACAACTACTGGAATTCTCACACCTAGAGCCCATGCCCTGCAACAAGACAAGCCACCGCAAAGAGCAACCCCCACTCGCCGCAACTAGAGAAAGCCTGCAGACAGTGATGGAGACCCAGCACAGCCAAAAATAAATACATGAACCTTTAAAAAAAAAAAGGAGAAGAAAATGATTCTCCCTGCTCCTTCCAAATCCTCCATTCCATCTTCTTTTCGCTAGAGACTCTGTCAGTTTCTTGTGTATCCTTCCAGATATCCTAAGTAAGCATGAATAAGTATTTTCAAACAGAGCATCTGTACACGTTATCCTACATTGTGGGCATGCATGGGTTTTATTAAAAGCATATATTGGAAATGCTTGGATGTAAATATAGAAGGTCTGATGTTATTTTTCAGCGCTGGTGGGCAAGTGCTTCCTGGTCTGGATGTACTGTGACCACAGGTATTTCATCAACCCACTACTGATGAGCATTTAGGTTGCTGTGAGTATGCTTCAATGATATCTTGGAAACTTAAAATTATTCCGTGGTATCCCCATTTCAAACAACACAGAAGCAGGAGTGGAAGAACTGATTTATCCAGAACTGAACATCCGTAAGACATTGCATTATGGAGTGGAGCACTGTCAGAAACCCCAGCATTTCTCTTCCTCTCCCTCCCAACAGCTCCTCCATCTCCTTCAGAGATAACCTCTATCCTAACTTTTATTATAAATCTTTAAGAAAAAAAATTTTTTGGCCACACCATGCAGTGTGTGGGATCTGAGTTCCCTGAGTTCCCTTAATTCCCTGTGGGGATTAAACCTATGCCCCCTGCCTTGGAAGCTTGGAGTCTTAACCACTGGGCTACCAGTGCACGCCTGCTAAATTGCTTCAGTCATGTCTGACTGTGTGAGACCCATGGACTGTAGCCCGCCAGGCTCCGCTGTCCTTGGGATTCTCCAGGGAATAATACTGGAGTGGGTTGCCATGCCTTCGTCCAGGGGAACTTCCCGGCCCAGGGATTGAACCCACTTCTCTTATGTCTGCATTCACAGGTGGATTCTTGACCACTAGCGCCACCAGGGAAGTCCCTAAATCTTTTCTCTCACGCGCTCTCTCTCTCTCTTTTTTTTTTTTTTGACTTGCCTTTTACTCTGAAAGTTTTCATTTGAAACAGCTCAAATCTACCATTACAAGGATAATACAATATAACTTACAACTAAATTGATCAAACGTTAATATTTGCCCACGTCCATATGTTTTCTCTTCCACCCTCCTTTCCTCTCCCCACTACCTTTCTCACCTGTGTATCTCTCTATTGCATCTATTTCTGTCTTTCCCTGTCAGTGTCTCCTCGCTCTCTACTGCTCTGTGTGTCTTTCTCTTTAAACATACACCCATCTGTCTGTCTAATCTCTCTACACACACACATACTGAGACGTATCTGCCCTATGAACAGACCCACAGGGAGATGTGAAGTCTGGGAGGCTTAAGGATTTGCCTGCCAACGCAAGAACTTTAACACTGATATTATCTGATTAACAATCCATATTCAGACTTCCCCGGTTGTACAGTGGATAGGAATCTGCCTGTCAACGCAGGGGACACAGGTTTGATTCCCGGCCCGGGAAAATTCCACATATGCCGAGGAGCACCTAAGCCCACAAGCCACAACTACTGAGCTGATGTGCAGAAACTACTGAAGCCCATGTGTCTAGAGCCTGTTCTCCACAACTGGAGAAGTCACTGCAAGGAGAAGCCTGCACATTGCAACGAAGAGAAGCTCTGTTAGCTGCAACTACAGAAAGTCCACGTGCAGCAATGAATACCCAGCACAGCCAAAAAGAAATAAACGAAAACAATTCATATTCAAAATTTCCCAGCTGTCTCAACAACGGACTTTGTAGCCTTAAAAAAAATCAGAGTCCTGCAGTGATAGTCTATGTTTTCTTCAAGAATAGACTGAGTCAGAGACATAGCACAGATTGATTGCCAAAAGCAGAAACCATACAGGTCACATTCACAATTAGAAACTAACAACAAGGAATAACCACAAGCATGCAGACGTTTCGAACATTTCAAAACACCTTCTAGGTAATTCTTGGGCTAATAGGAAGAAAAAAACTGGAGTGGCATTTATTTAGAAATGAGTGTGTGTGTGTGTGTGTGTGTGTGTTTAGTTGTAACTGACTCTTTGTGACCCTTTAGACTGTCACCCACTTTGCAGGTGGATTCTTTACCTGCTGAGCCATCCGGGAAGCCCTTAGAAATGAGGACCCGACACCAAAAAACTTGTGAAGTAGGGCCAAAGTTGAACTCTGAGGAAAAGTTATAGCTGCAAATTCTACTTAAGAAAAATGCTCACGTGAAAGGAAATGAACAAAACAATTCAAGAAGCTAGAAAAGGAACAATAAAGCAAATGCACTAAATTTTTTTAAAAACAAATTTTACTTTGCATAGGAGGAGTCATTATTATTAATTTTCCAGGTGGCATGTAGGATCTTATTTGCTTGACCAGGGATTGAACTTGTGCCCTCTGCATTGGGAGGGAGGAGTCTTAACCCCTGAACCACCGGGAAGTCCCTGAAGACACTAGCATTTGAAAGAAATTAATGCAGAAATTAACACAAAAGAAAAGAAAAGAAAAAAGTGAATAATATAAAGAAGCTGGGTCTTCCCAGGTGGTACTAGTGGTAAAGAACCTGCCTGCCAATGGAGGAGATGTTAAGAGAAGCCGGTTGAGTGGGGAAGACCCCCTGGAGGAGGGCACGCCAACCCGCTCCAGTGTTCTTCCCTGGAGAATCCCATGGACAGAGAAGCCTGACGGGCTGCAGTCCACGGGGTTGCTAAAAGTCGGACACGACTGAAGTGACTTAGCACGCAGGCATAAATAAGTTTTGCATGCAAAGAGCTGACTCAATGGAAAAGACCCTGATGCTGGGAAAAATTGAAGGCAGGAGAAGGGGAAGACAGAGGATTAGATGGTTTGGATGGTATCACCGACTAGAGGGACACGAGTTTGAGCAAGCTCTGGGAGTTGGTGATGGACAGGGAAGCCTGGCGTGATGCAGAGCATGGGGTTGCAAAGAAACGACTGAGCGACTGCACTGAACTGAACTGATAAAGAAGCTGGCTCTTTCTCTCTCTCTCCTACAATAGCATCCTGTTACATGCCTGCCTGTGTATGTTGGTGAACACTCCATGAAGGCAGAGTGGCATGACGGGCTGCTTATAGCTGGGTGACACCCGTCAAGTTGCTTTCATTCCCCACGCCTCAGTTTCTGTCTACGTGAAATGGGACTAGAACAGCACCGCCCTCAGAGTCACTGCGTCGATCGGGCGCGTTACTGTGGGTAAGGCGCTCAGTGCCGCGCCTGGCAACGCGGGGGTGTGACGTATTTGCTATCATCAAGCTTGTCATCTGTTGTTAGATCTTTCCTCGGGGACGGGCAGGGTCAGAGGGCGTGGTAGATGTTGCTAGCAAGACTCCTCCACGGGGCGCTCGGAAAGGCGGTTTCCTGGAGCTTCGCCAACGCAACCGCGAAGTCAGCCTCTTTGATCTCCGCCTTCTCAGAGGAGAATGGTGGGATCCGGGCTAGGTTTTTAATTTGCATTGATTTCCTAATGAAATCGGTTAAGCGTCCTCCGAGGAGACTCTGTGGTTTTCACAGCAGCTGCAGGACTCTCCTGGGGAGATTGTTGTCTTTGATCCAGGAGAGCCCGGCATGTAAGTGAGGTGGGTTTTGGGGACCCTGCTAGGGGGCCCTGCTCAGGAATCAGCATTTCCTTGTTCAGCCTCCGTGAAGAGGGGCAGAGGGAAGTGGAGGATGCCCTAAGCCTCCGATTCTCATCCTGCCAAACAGGGACTGAAAATCCTGCTCTAAAAAATTTGTATGAGGATCCAAGAAGGCGATGCACCACTTGATTCATTCCGCAAGTGCAAGCTCACAGCTATTGAGCGTGTCCTGGACAAACGAGTGAACTCCAGCGACTTGATCCCATGAGGGCGGTCCGACGATTATGCCCGTTGATGAGGAAAGGAAGCTCAGAGAGGCAAAGTAAACTATCAGAGGTCACACAGCAAGTAAATGATACTCAGGACTTGAGCGGTCTGACGCCACTGGTCCACCCGCTTATGTTTATTGAGTGCCTATCAGATGAAGGGCGTGGCTCTCGGCACTAAAGGTTAAAGGTGAAGAAGAGGGACTTCCCTGGTCGTCCAGGGGCTAAGACTCTCTGCCCCCAGTGCAGGGAGCCTGGGTTTGATCCCTGGTGGGGAAACTAGATCCCACATGCCACAGCTAAGACCCTGTGCCTGAGGGTGTGCTCAGTCGCTCAGTTTCGCTCAGTCCTGTCTGACTCTCTGCGACCCTATAGACTGTAGGCCGCCAGGCTCCTCCATCCATGGAATCCTTCAGGTAAGAATACTGGAGTGCGTTGCCGCGCCCTTCTCCGGGGGATCTTCCCTACCCAAGGATCAAACCCGAAAGTCTTACCTGTCCTGCATTGGCAGGCCGGTTCTCAACCACTAGCGCCACGACGCTGTACAGCCAAATAAATAAATATTCTTTTTTCCCCTAAATTGTGAAGGCACAGACATTCCGGGGCCCGGGGGGGGGGGGGGGGGGCTGACATTCAAAGGCGAGGGGCCAACATCCCAGGGGTGGGGCTAAGGTTCTCCACCCTTCAGAATCCACAGCCTCCACCTCCATGTCATACTCGGCACACAGTAGGTATAAATTTCGGCCATCCCCGGGGATTTGAGTATGCCTGCCAAGGCCCTAGCCTCTGCCCTCACGCAGCTCCCGGCCCAGGAAAGACAAGCCTGAATAGTAGGATCTCACAGAAAGAGACTTACCCCCCAGTCAGGAGGGAGGCAATTACAGCATGCTTTTAATCAGTACCTCTGTGTCTCTCAGCACCCAGAGATGGGAGGCGGTGCCCCCGATCTGGCCTGGTTTGAGATGTTCCCAGCCGTGGGAGACAGACAGACTGTCATCACACGTCGGAAAATAGCTGTCAGGAGACTGCTCACCCCCCTGACACCTGAAACCTTCCCTCTGTGGCTGCAGTCATAGGTTCTGTTCCTGCTGACTCAGCACCCAAATCCTCTCCAGTCCTCGTGCTGCCTGACTGGAGTAGAGACTTCCTTGCCCGAGGTCTCAGCTGGGGTCAGGATGTCAAGGACTGGGTTCAAACTCAGCACCGTGGGCGCCATGGTGAGCCATGCTGTGGGTCTTCTGGTGCCCATCCTTGTTCATGGGGAATAAAATGAAGGGATGACAATGTGACGGTCTTACACCCTTGTCTGTTTCATTGTTTCTGTGTCCTCCATGGGTTTCCCAGGTGGTGCTAATGGTAAAGAACCTGACTTCCAAAGCAAGAGACATAAGAGATGTGAGTTCGATCCCTGGGTCTGGAAGATCCTCTGAAGGAGGGCGTGGCAACCCGCTCCAGTATTCTTGCTTGGAGAATCCCATGGACAGAAGAGCCTACAGTCCATGGGGTCACAAGGAGCCGGACACGACCAAAGGGACTGAGCAGCAGCAGCAGCAGGATCCTCCATGCCTGGACATGGTCTGCCATGGTGTGCTGACCCTCCCCGCCACCTCAGACTCACACTGACCAAGACCTGGATTTTGGTTTTGGTGTTGTTTTAGTTGCTCAGTCATGTCTGGCTCTTTGTGACCCCATGAACTGTAGCCCACCAGGCTCTTCCGTCAATGGGATTTCTCAAGTGAGAAAACTGGAGTGGGATGCCATTTCCTTCTTCAGGGGATATTCCCCACCCAGGGATCAAACCTGCGTCTCCTGCTCTGGCAGGATTCTTGACCCCTGAGCCACCAGGGAAGCCCTAGACCTGGGTTTATAGAGTCTTAAAGGATTAGCTCACTTGAAAATGGGGACCCATCCCCGCCATATGCCTCCCCTGTGGTGGGTGATGCTGGGGACCCTGGAGGAGTCAGACCAGAGCCCTTGGTCTCAGAGAGACTGACTCGCCACAGAGATGGACACAGACGGTGAGGAGCACAGTGGTCATGGCTGTGACAGAGCAGGTACCAGGGGTGCAGTGCCCAGAGCTTAGGGTGATGCCGTGGGCAGGGAGACCAAGGGCTCTGATGGATGACAGTGGAAGAAGACCAGGCTGAGGGGCTGGAACTTTGTCCAGGGACATCGGAGAGCCACAGAGAGTGGGCAGGGGAGGGGTAAGGCCAACCCTGGGTGTAGAAAGACCCATCTGGGGTTGTGTGGGCGTGGGCACTAACCAGGAGAAGGTCCCGAGATGGAGGGGGAGGCCTGAGCAGGGACCAGGTGGTGGGGATGGAGAGGGAAGTGGGGGGGAGGGGCAGGACAGACAGGGCTGGAGGGGGAAGGGAGGGAGAGGCTGGCAGTGGGCTCTAATCCAACAGACCCCCCCCTCCTCTCACCCCCCTCCCAGTCTTGGGCACTTTGAAGCCCACAGGAGCGAAAGATGAAGCCTGGCACAGTAGGGCAACCCCACTTCCCTACCCACCTTCCCTGGCTCCTGCTTCTTCTTTCCCCACGGCCAGCTCCACTCCTCCCACCACAGCCTAACCACCCCCTCCAGGCCTCCCCTTTGGCCATTTGGGGGTCCAGATGCCCCTCTCCCTGAGGCCTGTCCCCAGTTTCCTACCCCTTCTTACTCAGCGATTGTGTGGCCCTCAGCAAGCCTCCAGTGGCTGGTCTACAAAGTGAGGGTATTATTTTCCTATGGTCCATGTAACAAATTCCTACGCACCTAGTGGCTTAAAACAGCATCCATCTATCTCATGATTCTGGAGGCCAGGGGTCCTAGGTGGGTGTCACCAGGCTCTGGAGGACAATCCACTTTCTCTCTTTGCCAGCTCCTAGAGCTGCCCTCATTTCGTGGCTCATGGCTCTTTCCTTGTCTTCAAAGCCTGCAGGTAGCATCTTCATTTATTATTAATTTTTTAAAAATTATTTTTGTCTGCACTGGGTCTTCGTTGCTGCACGGGCTTATCTCTAGTTGCTGTGCACAGGCTTCTCATTGTGGTGCCTTCTCCTCCGGAGTACAGGCTCTAGAGCACCCGAGCTTCAGTAGCTGCGGCAGGTGGGCTCAATAGTTGCAGCTCCCGGGCTTTCAAGCACAGGCTCAGTAGTTATGGTACATGGGCTAAGTTTGTTCTAGGGCATGTGGGATCCTCCCAGACCAGAGATCGAACCCATGTCCCCTGCACTAGCAGGCAGATTCTTTACCACTGAGTCACCAGGGAAGCCTATTATTAATTTTCTTTTCTTTTCTTTTTTTTTTTTAAACTGCACCCTTTAGCTTACGGGATCTTAGTTCCCTGACTAGGGATTGAAACTGCGTCTCCTGCATCAGGAGGCAGATTCTTAACCACTGGACCTCCAGGGAAGTCCCTGTTATGTGCTTATTATTCACTACCCAATTGTCTATGGACCTTTTTCCTTCAACTGAGAAAATGTGCTCAGGGATGAGGCATCTGGTCATATGAGGAGATGGGTATCTCTGGACTCCTGGTATAGTGCTCACTCAGCCTGCTCTGGGCCCTGAAGCTTCAGCCACCTCCTTACTGGAGGACCAGCCTGAGGTGTTGTATGTCCTCCTCATCATTGGGTTCTAGCCTCTTTTTCCTTCTGGTTGGTCAACAGACCCTGAGCTTCACTTGCAAATACATCCTAAGGCCTCCTGTGAGGGTGGTCCTGAGTTGGGGGTATTGGGGACATAGATATGAATTGGCCTTCTGGGGCTCCCAGGCTGGTATACGAGAAAAATAGGACACAGACAGCTCCAGTCTGGAGGAATTAAGGGAATTAGAAGGAAGAAGAGAGACTGTAGGAGGACTGTGCCTGGAAAAGTCATGGAGGGCATCCTGGAGGTGGAAGCATTTGCACTGGGAATTGATGTATGAATAGGAGTTTGCCAAGTAAGGAGGGGAATACATTTATTCATTCACTCATTCATTTTACAAACATGTCCTGAGGCATTGTGTGGGTTGGTTGTTCAAGAATGATTCATGCATTTATTCACTCAGTCTAACTTTGTTTAGGGAAAATAACACAATGGTTAAGATTTCAGATCCTGGAGTCAGTTAACCTGGATCCTTTTCTCAGTTGCTTCATTGACTGAATGGCTCAGTTGTTTAAGTTTGCCTCAGCTTCCCCCCTTGATAAAATGACAACAGCAATAGTATCGTCCTCACAGCATTCTTGGAAGAATAAATTAAAATAGGACTTCCCTGGTGGTCCAGTGGTTAAGAATCTGCCTGGCAATGCAGGAGACGTGTGTTCAATACCCCACCAGGGAACTAGGATCCCATGTACCTAGGGGCAACTAAGCCCACGAGCCACAATTAGAGAGTCCAAAATGAAAGATCTTGCATGCCTCAACTAAGACTCAATGCAGCCAAATCAACTAATTTTAAAAAACTTTTAAAAAAAGAATAAAGCATACTTCAAAAAATAAAGTATACCATTAAAAAAAAAAGACTAAATTAAAACAAGGCCTGTGAAGGCACACTGCTCTCTACGTAGTTCCTACACTTTGTTCCTGCCTTGGCTTAGCTTGAACCTCTCAGAGCCTTCACATGCAGTGAAGGTGATACCTGGTTGAGTTTGGTGTGGCGTGCTGTAGTAGGGAGGGGTTTCTAAGGGAGGGTGGCACTCAGATGGGTTCTGAAACTTGAGTAGGAGTTTGTGCATGGGACCAATATGGTAAAGTGGTCCAGAATGAGGAAACAGCAAGGAGAAAGCCTGGATGGGGGCATGAAACCATGAGGCTTGTTCTAGGAACTCCGGAGCAGAAGGAAGGGACTTGGTGAGCCTGGCGGCTAGTGATGGGGTGGAGCTTCGGCAGATCAGGGCTGCAAAGGCCAGGCTGAGGAGCTCAGATCCCATCCTGGGGACAACGGGAAGGCAGCGCCCAGGCACGGGGAAACTGATACGTATGCTCAGACCTGTGTGGTGGCCCCCCTGATTTCTATCCACTGTGAGCTGTCCCATCCTGGGTCCTCTGGGAGAGACCAGGCCTGCGGCTCCTGCTCAGACACCCCAGGAGACCCCTGCCTCCCACCTGCCAGCAAGCTCAGGACAACGAGGAAACAGAGTGGGGAGACTGAGGCCCGCTAACAGAGCAAGACCCCCCCGAGAGCTAACATCCTGGCCTCGGGGGTTGCACAGATGTGAGTGCACATCCAGGCTCTGCTTTGTCTGTTTTGACTCTGAGCAAGTGAATTTCCCTGCCCCAAGCCTCAGTTTCCCCATCTGGAAAATGGGGCTGTTAAGAATACAGCCACCCCGTGGAGCTTGGCACAGCCAGGGTCCTGCAGTCCTAAAAGGATACAGGTCTCCTGAGAGGATGGACAAGGACAGCAGGGGCAAAGCACAGGAGACTGGAGCCAGGTGCTAGTTCTGGGAGTGGTTGGAGGCGATGATGCATTGAGGACAGGAAAAGGGCTGTAGAGGAGGGTAGGCCAGGGGACCACCCAGGGGTCTCCACCCTAGGATGAGGAGCAGGGACTTTGGCCAGGGCTCCTGGGGAACCAGGGGATGTCTGTGAGCAGGGGAGGAGGGACAGGCTCGCTTTGGACTGGATGGGATGATTGGAGGCAGGGAGGCCTGGGAGGAGGCTGGGCTGAGCATCCAGCCAGGTGAGTTGGAAGCCTGCACCGGGCCGGGACAGGGCAGAGGGGACAGGGCAGAATCAGAGTGAGACTGTGAGGGGGAGGGGAAGGGAGGGAGAGAGGACCGTGCCCGGGCGTGGGTGGACGGTGGGCCGTCCCTGAGATGGGGAAGTTGGTGGAGGGGCGCTGGGTGTGGGACTCGCTGATGTGGAGGTCTGTCTGTCCTGACAGCAGCATCCTGCCCCTGGGGGACCTTTTGGAGACTCGGCCGCTGTCATCCCCCAGGGCCCCGAGGCCGCCTTCTCCCTCCTCTACTCGTGCCTCCTGGAGGTGGCCAGCCCCAGCCCGGTGATCCAAGCTGCAGGGCCCCTCCTGCCTCCACCCCTATCAGCTGCCAGGCCCGACCACTAGGCCGCGGCCGACACAGCCTTCACCATCCTCCTGCCCTTGACCCTCACCTGGACGCACTCTGGCTGGCCCCTGAGTGGCATCTTGCCCCACCTGGATCCCGGCCCGGCCTTACTGACCTTCTGCACCGGTGGCTGGGGATTGCTACTCCTCAATACTCCAGCCCACCTGGGCTCAGAGCCATCGCACAGCCGGAAGGGCAGTTTTCTGGGCCGGGGCATTCTGGTTCCTTCTTCTGGTCCTGGGCACGCCGGCTCTATGAACTCCGGGAGGCCAGGTGAACGGGGGCCGACCCTTCTAACAGAACGCCTGCTGGGGAACCTTGTCAGCCAGCCTCATCCTCTGGCCTGGTACTGAATCAGTTGCTGTTCAGACCGGAAGGGAAATTCTTGGGGAGAGAGGAGGGGGGTCTCCCATCTTATCAAATTCTGGAGAATGTGAGGTGCTGAGAGTACAGAGGTTTAGAGAGGGGGACAGAGACCTAGAGAGAGGGGGACAGGGATCCAGAGAGAAGGGGACAGGGATGCAGAGAGAAAACAGGTCAAGTCGGGGGAGAGATGCTGAGAGGGAGAAGGGGGCGCTGACACAAATGTGACAGTGTCACACACATGGGTGACAGACGGGGGCTACGGCAGGGGGAGGAGGTGAGAGATGGGTCGGGCTCTTGGGAGGGACGAAGTGGGAGATGAGAAAGCAAAAGACCTGGGAGGAGATGGAAATAGAACTCATCTCAAAGGGAAGGAGAGGAGGATGAATGGGGAGAGAGACAGATGGACAGGGGGAGACAGACAGACAGACAGACATGGGCCTGTATCTAAAGACAAGACAAACCATTCCCTGCTGGTTCAGATGGGAAAGAATCTGCCTGCAATGCAGGAGACCCGGGTTTGATCTTTGGGTTGGGAAGATTCCCCTGGAGAAGGAAATGGCAACCCACTCCAGTATTCTTGCCTGGAGAATCCCATGGACCGAGGAGCCTGGAGGGCCGTGGTCCATGCTAGGGCTTCCCAGGTGGCTCCTGGTTATTGCCAGGACTCAGCAATGCAATACTGGGCTATAAGACTTTTGGAGCTAAAACCGTGAAAGGCTCATACCCACTGGGATGTCCTGGTCCCCATAGGTAGGACCGAGGAACACAGGACAGCTCTGGGCCACCGGATTTTCTGGGCCCCAGGGACACTCATTATCACTCGCCTTCTCTCACTGCCTTTTGAAACACGCATGCACCTCCTAAGCATCTCTCCAGTGGCCCAGCCTCTGGGGAAGGATGTCCTTGGTCTTCAAACTCCATGTTTCCAAACTAAAGGTTAATTTTTGCTCCACATTCTGAGTCCTTTGATGTATCCACAGAGCTACTTTAGAAACGTGCTAAGCTCCAATGGGGAAAACCTCTCTCTTCTGTCTTTGGAAAATGCATTGCTGGGATGCCTCTCTTGACCCTGGTCTGCCCATTAGCATCTCCGGGGGGAGCTTTTAAAATCCAAATCAATGCTGAGGCCCCAACCCCAGGCACTGTGGTTTAAGTGGTCCAGGATAGAGCTGAGCTCTGGGGGTTTCAAAAGCTCCCCAGGGAGTCCCAAGGGCTGCAGGCTGAGCCCAGTCCATCTCCAAGTGCCTGTGGTGGTGAAAATGCAACCTTGATATCGCCCAGGGGACTGAGAAATCCCAGTTCTCAATTGCTGAAAACCCTGGAGGTGGGAGTGGGGGGGCGGGACACAAAGATCTATTTCTTTGTCAATATTTGTTTGCTTCACACATACTGACAGCCACGACCCATGCTGGGGGTCGAAGAGGAGTCAGATCTTATTCTGCAGCCCCAACCTCAGGCTCCCAGTCACAGCCAAGAAGGGTGAGGGGCGGGGAAGGTGTGAGGGGTAGGGAGCCTTATTCTTATCGGGAGGGGTTTTAGGAAGGCTTTCAGGTGGAATTGACACAAAACAGAGATGCATGCCCAATGGCCCTGGGGTGTTTTTTTTTTTTTAAACCATCTCTGAATTATATATGGAATTTGCCTCCCAATGCAGGAGACACACTCAAGGAGACCTGGATTTGATCCTTGGTGTGGGAAGATCCCCTGGAGAAGGAAATGGCAACCCACTCCAATAACCTTGCCTGAAAAATACCATGGACAGAGGAGCCTGGCAGGCTACAGTCCATGGAGTCACAGAAGTCAGACACGACTCAGGAACTGGGCAAGGGTATACTACAGAGGGGGCGTGGGAAGTGGGTGAGATTTGAAAAAGAAAGACTCGAGGGCTGTCAGGTTAGATACACCTTGCTGCGATGCCAGTCCGCTGGGCTGGGACAGATGTCCCGGGGGAGGGGCTGTGAGCACGGAAGGACAGGTCAGCTCTGCTTGTAGAAGAACCCCTGGGAGGACTGGAGGAGAGAGATGGGGGCGGGGCGAAGGTCCAGGGACCCGCCCAGGTCACAGAATTCTGATTTTGCCAAAATAACTTTCCTACTAGAACCAGGGGGGACCAAGTTCTGGTTGGGAACATGGTCCAACGCCGCCCCCGTGTGGTCATTCTCGGTTTTGCAAACAAAGTCTCCTGTAAGTGCTGTGTGCTGTGTGCTGTGTGCTGTGTGCTGTGTGCTGTGCTGAGTCTTCAGTCGTGTCCGACTCTTCGTGACCCTATAGACTGTGTAGCCCGCCAGGCTCCTCTGGCCATGGGATTCCCCAGGCAAGATTACTTGAGTGGGTTGCCATTGCCTCCACTAGGGGATCTTCCCGACCCAGGGATCGAACGTGCGTCCTCTTAAGTCTCCTGCGCTGGCAGGCGGGTTCTTTACCACTCGTGCCACCTGGGAAGCCAGCCCCTCTAGATGTAAGACTATCTTTTATCAGGGCACTTTCAAGAATTAAAGAAAGGCGCTTCCCTGATGGCTCAGAGGTAAAGAATCTGCCTGCCAGTGCAGGAGACGTGGGTTCGACCCCCGGTCCTGGAAGATCCCACGTGCTGCAGCTACTGGAGCCCAGGAGCCCCAGAGCCTGTGCTCTGAAACAGGAGAAGCCACCGCTCCACAACTAGAGAGGAGCCCTGCTGGCTGCCACTGGAGAAAAGCCCTCACAGCAATGAGGACCCAGCACAGCTAAAAATAAAGAAATCAAAAAGAAGAAATAAGAGGATACGATTCCCAATCATACTGGAATAACTGGCCCAAAGTGTTTGTATTCCACAAGCCAAAATTAGAGTGAGACTGTAAATCACTTCCTGATTAGAATTTGCTAGGCCTTTCCTGGGAAACCCGGGATGTTCAGTCACTCTGCTCAGAAGTCTCCTTTTCAAATCTTGAAAGGAAATGTTTATCTGATGAAAAAAATGAGTAAAGCTCAACTAAAGGCTAGGGTATCAGCTCAACTAAAGGCTAGGGTATCACCTAGGGCATTCCACCTACGGGGGATGGAGACAGGGAGTGGGGAGGAGGCAGTTAGTGAAGGAGGCAGTAACTGGCTATGTGTTTGGAGGTCAGGATACTTTTATAGTAAGGGGCATTTACAGTGGGTATTGAAGGCTGAATAGGAGTTTGCTAAGAGAAAGATGTGTTGATACAATATAACAGTGAAGATGACCACTACAGACCCTTTGTAGCTTGCAAATTCCATTCATATCTCATGTCAAGTTGTCCTTGCTACGGCCTTTTGGAGTCCAAGGGAAAAAACAAGACTCAGAGAGAAGAAATAAATCTGAACTGTACAGCAGTCTGTTTTGGTACCAGGTGGGGAATCCCACCTTATTTCCCACCCTCTTATTTCTCCTCCCTGTGCTCTTGCACACAAGTTGGAATGTCCTTACCCCCTCTAAACTCTGACGGACTCCTACTGATCCTTCAAAACCCAGCTTGATTACTGGACCCCTAGCCTGAAATCTTAGAGTCTATCTTGCTAGTCCCCACCTTGCCCAGACCCAGGAGTCCAGGCTTCCTCTCTCTGACCCAGAAGCCTGGACCTCAGACAGAACTGGCCAGGGGCTGTGTGCCTGCCGGCCTGGTGAGATGGAGCAGGGTGTGCTGACTCAGTCACATTTATTTGGTCTCAGAGGCCAGAGTCATGGTCGGGACAGAGGCAGGACTCTTGCGTTAGGTGGTCCTGTGTCTTCTCATTGTTGAGCCTACGAGAAGAAAACAGAGAGATCTACAGAAACCGAGGAGGGGAAGAGAGAAAAAGACGATAGCACAGAGGCCAAGGCGACTGAGATCTAGCCTGCCACCTCCACCCTCTTCCCACTCACCTTGTTGAAGAAGTAGATGGAAGCGAGGATGGTGAATACGGCCATGGCCAGGGTCACATTCTGGGTGGAGGGGTCAGAGGTCAAGGCCGGTCCCTTCCCTTCACCCCCACCCCTGCCCTGGGACACTGGCCTCCCGCCGCCCTCCCTCGCTGGGCCCCTCCTCACTTCCTGAAAGTTCATGGCCATGACTTCCAGACTCTGGGTTGCTTGGCCTCCCTCTCCCTTTCCTGAGCCTCTGAGCCAGACAGAGATCAGTGGAACGCTGCGGGGAGTCCAGAATGGTGGCCATGGTGACTGGAGAAGGGCATTCTGGGTAGAAGGGACCTTGAGCCGGAGGCCTAGGGGCGAGGGCACTTGGATACAGGGAGTATCTGAACTTTGAGATATTTGAGATGGGAGAAGCCAGAGCTACGACCCCAGAGGGCGCTGGGGAGCCACGGAAGGGCCACAGACAGGAGGAACAGGATCAGCTCTATGGGGCAGGAACATCTAGGAGCAGGAGCAGGAGGGAGGCTGGAGGCCAGGAGAGCAAGTGAGGTGGCCCAGGCAAAATTTCCTCGGACGGTGTCCGCCAGATGCAAGCTTGAGACACACAGCAGTGTGGGAGCTGAGGCTTCCAGAGCCGGATCACCAGTTTCGGGAGCGGGAGCAGCAGTTGTTCAGTCTCTCGGTCGTGTCCGACTCTTTGCAACCACATAGACTGCAGCACACCAGGCCTTCCTGTCCATCACCATCTCCTGGAGCTTACTCAAACCCATGTCCACTGAGTCAGTGAAGCCATCCAACTATGTCATCCTCTGTCGCCCCCTTCTCCTCCTGCCCTCAATCTTTCCCAGCCTCAGGGTCCTTTCCAGAGAGTCAGTTCTTTGCATCAAGTAGTCAGCATATTGGAGCTTCAGCTTCAGCATCAGTCCTTCCAATGAATATTCAGGGTTGATTTCCTTTAGGATGGATTGGTTTGACCTCCTTGCTGTCCAAGGGACTCTCAAGAATTTTCTCCAGCACCACCACTCAAAAGCATCACTTTTTCAGTGCTCAGCCTGCTTTATATGTCCAACTCTCCCATCCGTACATGACTACTGGAAAAACCACAGCTTTGACTGTAAGAAACTTTGTTGTCTAGGTGATGTCTCTTCTTTTTAATAGGCTGTCTAGGTTGGTCATAGCTTTCCTTCCAAGGAGCAAGCGTCCTTTCATTTCATAGAGCAGCAGTTATGAAGGCAGAAATCATGGCGCAGGTAATAACTTCCCCATCTCTGGGCCAGGAGAACAGTGATGTGCCTGGGACTCCCGTGGCCCTCCAGTGGTCCCTGGTGTTTACTCCACTAGCCCTCCTTTTCAGCAGGTGATGTCTGTAGACACCTGACTCTCTTTGGGTCCAGCACGCCTTCAGGACTAATTTCAAGGTTAGGAGCCATGTGGAGGACAGAGACCCCAGTGCAGTCAGCTCTCATTATCCACGACTCCGTCTCTGTGCAGAGTGGCTGCAGTTTTGAGTCTGAGGACATGCACATTCCCAGCTGTGGCTGATCGAGGTGATAGTTCTCTGTTTTCTTGTTTCATCTGTGAGCAGAGAGCAGCCTGGAGGCTGGAGACAGGAGGAGGAGGAGGGCAGGGCTCGGGAGGGACTCCTGCTCTGGGGCCAATGGGATGGATTTGAATCCCAGCTCTGGCACTTGTGAGTGGGGTGGCCTTAGGCAAATTTTCTAGTTTGTAAAAAAAAAAAATAGAAAGTAAAAGCAAAAAAAAAAAAAAGCATCTACCTGGCTGAGTAGTTTTTTATATTTGTATTTTCCTAGTTTTTGGCCACAACACTTGGCATACAGGATCTTCGTCTCCCAACCAGGGATCGAACCCATGACCCCCGTAGTGGAAGTGTGGCTTCTTAACCACTGGACTGCCAGGGAAAGCCCAGATGAGTACCTTTCTGGACTGAAAATGATAAGCTATGTGATATACACACACACACATTTCCCCTAGAAGCAATGATTCAGTAGTTGCTAACCTAGAGTTTCCAGTGAATTTATACAACATGAAACCTAGAAATGCCAAGAATCGGCTGTGAAATGATACCTTACCGAGAAGGTAAGACATTCAACAGGGAAACTGGCAGGGTCTCTCCAAGAAGTCTATGTCTCTAAACAAAAGAAAAGAAAAAACCCAAGGCATGTGGGCTTGCTCTACTTGAGCAAGTCCGTAAGAGACACGTGGCCAGGTTCGATGGGGGACTTTGAACTGGGTTCTGGCTTGGATATATCAGCCGTACATGATGGTTGGGAAGACATGTGGGTCCTCTGAGAGTGGGTATTAGATGCGGTCAAAGTATTGTTGACATGGAAAGGAAGGGATTGTCACAACGTTGCAGGATCTCATTTCAGTAAAAAGCACACAAATATTTGTAAAATGTGTGTTGGAACTTCTCTGATGGTCCAGTGGTTAAGACTACACTCCCAAGGCAGGTAGGACTCCGTGCTCCCAATGCAGGGGACACAAGTTCGAACCCTGGTCAGGGACCTAAGATCTTGCATACAGCTCCGAACAGCAAATAAATAGTATTTTTTTAAAAATGTATTGAAAAATCTGGAAGGACGTTCTGTCTCAGTGCTGCAGCAGAAAGCGGCAGGTGCAGCTCAGAAAGGTTTGACTGGAGAGCATTTAATGCAGGGCTCATGTTCACAGCTGGCGGGATGGTGCAGTGCTGGGCTTAGAAAAATCAGGGAGCTGCTGCCACCCAGTAAGGATTGAACTGAATCCCTCCCAAAGGTCAGTTCAAGTCCTCACCGCTGGTACCCGAGACTGTGACTTCATTTGTAAATAGAGTCTTTGCCGATGTCAGTCAAGATCAGGTCACAGCCGGTGTCCTTATAAGCAGAGAAGAGACCCAGAGGCAGACACACACGGAGAAGCCCACGTGATGACAGAGACTTGAGTGATGCTCCCGAAAGCCAGGGATTGTCAGCAGCCCCGGAAGCTAGGGAGAGGCAACTGAGCCGATCCTTCCTCCCAGGAGGGACCAACTTCCTGCCAACACCTTGAGTTCGGACTCCTGGCGTCCAGAACTGTGAGACAATAAATTTCTGATGGCTAGGGACTTCCTTGGTGATCTAGTGGTTAAGAATCTGCCTTCCAATGCAAGGGACTCTGCACTGATCCCTGGTCAGGGAACTTAGATCCCACAAACTTGGGGCAACTAAACCTGCACTCCACAACTAGGGAGAAGCCCACACACTGCAGCTAAGATGCAACACAGTCAAATAAGTGAATAAATACTTTTAAAAAATTAATTTTTGGTGCCTAAACTAGCCAGTTTGTGGTCGTTTGTTACGGCAGCCCTAGCGAATCAATACACACTCCTAGGCATCAAGGGGGCTTCCCCGGTGGCTCAGCTGTAAAGGATCCACCTGCAATGCAGGAGTCATAGGAGACATGGGTTCGATCCCTGGGTAGGGAAGATCCCCTGAAGGAGGGCATGGCAATCCACTCCAGTATTCTTGCCTGGAGAATCCACATGGACAGAGGAGCCTGGTGGCTACAGTCCATAGAGTTGCAAAGAGTTGGACACGATAAGCGATTTAGCACACATCCAGATAGGTATCAAGGGAGTGAGATCCATGTCACGAGACCCTCAAGGGACAGGGTCCTCCCCTAAGAAATCTATGCTACAGCCAGCACTGTCCTCGGAGTTCCTGCCCCCCTCACTGGCTGACCCCAAAGGGGATCCAGAGAGCGGAGGGGCCAGGATGGCTCTGAAGGTAGATGGCTTTCTTAAAGGCACAGAACAAGATGGAGAAGGGCGGAAAGTGGGTCAGAGGGGTGGGGCGGGCCACCCCTTATTTACTTGTGTGGTGGGCTGAGTCATAACCCCAAACCGCCCATACCCCAAGCCCCAGAACCTTGTATTTCCCTCATATGGCTTAAGGGACTTTGCAGCAATGATTACGGTAAGAATCTTGAGGTGGGGCTTGTCTTTATCCGTTTGGGCAGCTCTAACAGCATACCACAGATGAGGTGGCTTCTAAACAACACAAATCTCTTTCTCCTAGTTCTGGAAGCTAGAGATCCAGAGATCAAGGTCCTGGCAGATTTGGTGTCTGGTGAGAGCTGATTTCTTGGTTCACAGATATGTCCTCTTGTGATGGGAGAGACCACAGAGCTCTCTGTGGTCTCTTTTATTTTATTATTTATTTGGCTGCGCTAGGTCTTAGCTGCGGTACACAGGATCTTTAGCTGTGGCATGCGGGGATCTAGTTCCTTGGCACACAGGCTTAGTTTCTCCGGGGAGCATGGAATCTTCCCAGACCAGGGATGGAAGCTGGAAGCTGTGTCCCTGTATTGGCGGGTGGATTCTTATCCACGGCACCACAGGGGAAGGCCTCATTATGTTTTAGAGTGATCTGTTACACAGCAATAAGTAACTGACACTATTGAGTAGTTACTCTGCAAACCCTTGGAGTAAGTGCCGAATATGCTGCACTGCATTGCGTGCGTGCTCAGTGACTTAGTTGTATCTAAGCTTTTGCGACCCCCATGGACAGTAGCCCGCCAGGCTCCTCTGTCCATGGGATTTTTCAGGCAAGAATACTGGAGTGGGTTGCCATTTCTTCCTCAGGGGGATCTTCCCGACCCAGGGATCAAATCTGCATCTCCTACATTTCCTGCGTTGGTAGGTAGATTACCAGTGAGCTATTGGGGCTCCCAATCTATTAGAACTTGTCAGTCCTCAAAGACTCAAATCCAAACAGACTGTGTTTGTCCCCATTTTGTGAATGAGAAAACAAAGGCGCAGAGAGGTGCAGTAACTTGCCCCAAATCACACAGCTTTATATATGGCAAAGCTGGGGTTTGAACCCAACCTGTCCCAACTGCAGGGTATGGGTGTTCAGCCTCTGGGCCATGTTGGCTTTGGCCAGCTGTGAGTGGCACTGAAAGAAGATGAAATCACCAAGAAGTCCAAGAGAGCCTCAAAGAACTCCAACACTGAAGAGGTGAGAAGGACAGATGTGGCAGGCAGAGCAGCGAGGGAGGAGAGGGCAGGGTCTAGAATGTGGGGCAGGGGTGGGGGTCTCCCTCCCTCTGCACCCACTCTCAGGGCACTAGGTTCGGATCACAGCTCTGCCACTCACTAGCTGTGTTTCCTCAGGCAGACTGCCTACCTTGGCTGTCCCTCAGTTTCCCCATCTGCACCACGGAGACAGAGGCAGTCAGATGGACATCTCCTGGGATTGCGGGAAAGATTAAACGGACGCATCCCCGGGGAATCCATGGCTGACAGAGGCCCTGGGGGATCGGGGATTCTGGATCCAGGGGGAGGCGTGCTGGGACCTGCTCTTCTGGTTGGGGGGAATGCTGGGGCGGGGGTAATGAGCAGGTGGGGCTGCGGCGCAGACGGGCTGAGCTCAGCGTCTGGCTGTGTGGAGATGGCTGGGCCAGGGTTTCGGGGCCACCCCGCCGGACCTCTCCTGCTGCTGCTGCTGCTGCCCCACGCCCTGACGGAAGGACCCCTGGTCTTCGTGGCGGTGGTGAGGTGCCCCCTGCTCCGGCCCGGCCCCTCACGTCCCCCGGGCCAGCCCTGACCTGGTCCCCTCCCCAGGTGTTCCGCCATGGAGACCGGGCCCCGCTGGCCTCCTACCCCACTGACCCGCACAAGGAGGTTGCATCCACCCTGTGGCCACGTGGCCTGGGCCAGCTGACAGAGGTGAGATGCTGGGGATGGAGCAAGGGGCAGGGTGGGGTGGGGAGGGGTCTGCTGAGCCGGCTCTGTCCCCAGGAGGGGGTCCGCCAGCAGCTGGAGTTGGGCCGCTTCCTGAGGAGCCGCTACGAGGACTTCCTGAGCCCCGAGTACCGGCGGGAAGAGGTATGGCCATGCTGACCTTCATCCTACCTTGTGACCTCTCACCTCTGACCTCCACTGACTCCAGCGCCTCCCTGGGCCTCCACCTCTGGCCCTTGAGTCCCATCCACCTGACCTGCACCTTAGGTCTGATCTCTGACACGTGAACCATCAACTGACCCACACTGACTCGACTCCATCTCAATCTGAGTCACATCTTGACCTCTGACCTCCATCAACTCTGACTTTTATTTTCTATTCTCCACCTCAGTGTTCTGACTCTCACTGACTCCAGCCAGACCCTCTGACTCCAAAACTTGATTGATTCTGTCTTTGGCCCTCTGACTCCAACCTTTGACCTCTACCTTTCACCAAATCTGACTTTCCTATATCTTCCTCTGTCTCCTGACAGATGACCATAGGATCATTCCTGCTGACCTGATCTCATGACCTCCAACCTGCCCTCCTCCTCTTGACCTCTAACTTTCCACCTCCAGAGACTGATTTTCCTTTCCAACTTTTATTGGCTCAACTGATCCCCTTAATCTTCAGTGTCCATCCAACTTCCCACCCCAAACCAACTGCTCTTGACATTGACCTCTGACCCTTTTTTTCTTTTCTTTTCTTTTTTTTTGACCTCTGACCCTAGATACCAACTTCTAATGTTGAAGGCCAGGTCCTTGAACCTGCTCTGCTTTGACCCCTAACACCTGACCTTCGACCCTGAGCTGAATCTGAAGCTTTTGGTTTGCTGCTGTAGTTGACCTCTGACCCCGACAGCGCTCCTCTGGCCTGTCCTCTCCCCTCCCCACCCAGGTGTACATTCGCAGCACAGACTTTGACCGGACGCTGGAGAGCGCTCAGGCCAACCTGGCGGGGCTGTTCCCTGAGGCCGCCCCAGGGCGCTCCGAGGCCACCTGGAGGCCCATCCCTGTGCACACGGTGCCGGTCACTGAGGACAAGGTCAGGGGGCTGGACGGGGCCTGGGGGCGGGAGGGATGGAGAAAGACAGGGACCAGGCTCGGACCCGACGGGGTCGGGGGAGGGCTCCCCGGAACCAGAGCAAGGATGTCTCCCCTGGGGCTGAGTTGTCCTGATGGCGTGAGCTGCCCACCCCGCGCTGCTCAGCCTTATCTGGGAGAAACCGTGGACCGGAGACAGGACCCCCCCAGACCCACTTCCCCGCCTGCAGTCGGGCCCCAGCCACACTTTCGTCCCCTCTGAGCCTCAGTCTCCTCCAGCTGCTGAGGTTCCCTACGCGCAGCTGTCCCCGATACCGTGAGCTGCTGAGGAAGGCCACGGAGGCCGCCGAATACCAGGCCGCCCTGGAGGGGTGGACGGTGAGCTGAGCGGCCGGATACGGCAGGATGGTGGGGAGGGACCCACAGGACAGGGCGGGGCCGGCAGGGGCGGAGCCGGCAGGTTGAAGGGGCGGGGCCTACCGGGATGGGGCGGGGCCAGTGGATGTGGCAGGACCCACAGGACCGAGAGGGGCCGGCAGGCTGAAGGGGGCGGGGCGTGGGGTGGGGCCAGCGGGGCAGGCCGGACGTGGCTGGACCCTAGGGGCGCTGACTTCTGCCAGGCTCACCCATCCCGGTTCGGTGCTTGCAGGACTTCTTGACTCGCCTGGAGAACTTCACGGGGCTGTCGCTGGTCGGAGAGCCGCTGCGCAAGGCGTGGAAGGTCCTGGACACTCTGATTTGCCAGGTGGGCCCCTGCCCCAATCACCCAGCCGGCCAAGTCGTTGAGGGCCCTGGATTTCAGTCCCAGCGTTGCCTCTCGCTTACCTCAGGCACGTCACTTAACCTTTAGTGCCTCAGTCTCCCCATCGATACAACAATGGCGACACTCGTATCAACTTCGGTTGCTGTTTGGATCAAAAGGGGTTAATTCACACGATGTGCTTAAAATAGCGCCTGGCACACAGTGAGGCATTTTCAGTCTGCGTGTTTGCCGTTCCAATTCTCCAGTTCCGTAATCGGAAAAGCGCGGGAAGGCAAAGCTTGGGCCCCAGGCACTGACCTGAAGCGGCATGAGGCTGGCAATCCTTGCTTACCCACTTAATGGGAATGTTCCTAATTGCATGGTGGAAAGGGCAACGTGTGTGTCTAAGGCGGCTGCCCCAGGCCCCACTGGATGTGTTAGGAGGTATGTATTAGTAGTACCCTCACCACCAGACCTTTCTGAAATTCCATATGTCTGAATTCTTTTAAATTAATCAATTATTTGCCTGCACCAGGTCTTAGTTGTGGCATATGGAATCTAGTTCTCTGATCAGGGATCGAACTTGGGGCCCCCTGCAGTGAGAGTGCAGAGTCTTAGCCACCAGGGAAGTCTTGGGCCACCAAGGAAGACCCCCCAAATGTCTGAATTCTGAAACAGCTCTAGCCCCAAGGGTTTCTGATAAGGGCTTCTGGAATAATGTTCATTACTATGATTAATTAATGATCGCTATTACCCACACCAAGGACGTCCCAGGTGGCGCTAGTGGTAAAGAATCCATCTGCCAATGCAAGTAAGAGATTCGGGTTTGATCCCTGGGTTGGGAAGATCCCCTGGAAGAGGGCATGGCAACCCCCTTCAGTATTCTTGCCTGGAGAATCCCATGGACAGAGGTGCCTGGTGGGCTACAGCCCACAGGGTCGCAAAAAGTTGGACATGACTGAAGCAACTTAGCATGTTACCCACACCATAATTTCCTGACCAGACCTCGCCTATGAGGGCATCAGAGGAGGGTTGGAAGAGTGAATTGCGGCTGATGGGGGCATCGCCGGTGGGTCTGAGGGGAGCATGAAGAGCTCAGGACATCGTGGTCACTTTGTCCCTTCCCTCTCTCCCCAGCAAGCCCATGGTCTTTCCCTCCCATCCTGGGCCTCCCCAGATGTCCTGCAGACACTAGCTCAGATCTCGGCTTTGGATATCGGAGCTCACGTGGGCCCACCCCAGGCAGCCGAGAAGGCCCAGCTGAGTGGAGGTGAGATGTGGAGCCGGGCAGCTGGGAGGCCTAGGTGCCTTCCTTTTGAGGGTTCTTAACATTCTGTCTTGCCCTGTCAGGAATCCTGCTAGATGCCATCCTGGCCAACTTCTCCCGGGTGCAGCGCTTGGGGCTGCCACTCAAGATGGTTATGTATTCCGCTGTAAGTCTTAGGGAACGGAGGCAGTGCCACATGGGCACAGGGATGGGAAGGGGGTGGGATTTGGGTGAGGGGGGACCGGAGGTCCCGGTGGAGCCTCAGCCTCATGCCTTGAGTAACACATATCTCCAAACCATACTCTCGTATCATATCACCAGAGGTATGGAACCTGGAAGGAGGGAGGTGATGATGTGATGGGAAAGAAATCAGTTCTTCTGGAAGGACAGGCTTTTTGGCTGAGCTGTCCAGTCATATTTATTAAATGACCACCTGTAACCGGTGGGGCTGCCTCCAGGGTGAGGAGGTTTTGGGGTGGGTTATTTGTTCTAAGGGGTCTGAGGGCCATCTGGAGGAGCCCCAACTCAGCCCTGGATCCGTCCGCAGCACGACAGCACTCTCCTGGCCCTCCAGGGGGCCCTGGGTCTCTACGACGGGCACACACCGCCTTACGCCGCCTGCCTCGGCTTTGAGTTCCGGCGGCTCTTGGGCGACGCTGACGGCGACCATGCAGAGGTCGATGACCCAGGGTAAGGAGGGGGCGGTACCCGGAAATGGGCGGGGCCAGGACGCTCTACCGGAGGAGGGATGGAGACCCGGGTACGGGGCCTGACTCAGGCAAAGGCCTGGAGGGGGAGTTTACAGGGACGGTATTGGCGGGGACAGGAGTCAGAAGCGCAGAGCTCCATCCAATCGCTCTTCTCCAGATTCAAAGTCAGCGGCAGGGAAGGCGAGGAGGGACCACGGTACCTCCTCTCTCCCTCCAGGAATGTCACCGTCTCCCTCTTCTACCGCAACGACTCTGCTGGTCTGCCCTTGACTCTCCGCCTCCCCGGGTGCCCAGCCCCCTGCCCACTAAGCCGATTCCGCCAGCTGACGGCCCCCGCCCGGCCTCCGGCTCACGGGATCCCCTGCCACGGCTCCCATGAGCCCGCCACCCCCGCAGGTGACGGCCCTCGGCGCTGGGGTGGGAGTGGGCGGCGCCGGTCTCGAGACTCACAGCCCCGTGTTCTCCCCGCAGCCACCGTGGTTCCCCTGTTGGCTGGGGCTGTGGCCGTGCTGGCGGCCCTCAGCATGGGGCTCGGCCTGCTGGCCTGGAGACCTGGCTGCCTGCGGGCCTGGGGGGGCCCCGTTTGAGCCAGGAAACCGGGCACCCCTTCCCCCACAACTGAACCTGGATCCCAACACATCTGCTCACCCGCTCCTCTGGCTTCTGTGACTTACTGTGCGCGCCGGGGGGACGCGGGGGCGGGCTCCCAGGCCTGGAAGCCGCACGTGGCCCTGTGGATGAGTGTGGGCTGAAAGGTGCGTGGGTCTGTGTGCAGATGCACGCGGACGGCTATCCATGCGGGCGCTCCTGCACGAATCCGTGTAGTGCTTTGTGTATATACATGACATTCATACGCATCCTTACGTGGTCATGTGCTTGTGTGGGTTAATACCTGAATGGCTGTGTATGTGCATATTCCTATACATTCCTGGGTGTACGTGTGGAAACCTGCTTCTAGGTGCCATCACCTGTGCCCTGGGTGAGCCCCCCACCGTGGGTTATGCACTGTCTGGGAGAGAGCTGAGATTCAAACCCTGGTCCCACCGCCAGCCTGCTGGGACTGGTCTCTGTGCCCCCACTTGTGATGGTTGGGTGGCATCACTGACTCCATGGACATGAGTTTGAGCAAGCTCCAGGAGTTGGTGATGGAAAGGGAAGCCTGGCGAGCTGAAGGTCGCAAGGGGCGGAACTGAGCCCCACCTTCGATGCAAAATCTCCCCCACCCCTGAAATTAACCTGGGAGCCAGCAAAGCAGGTGGGGCCTGTAACATTGCCAGAGGGCTGCCTAGCATACCTTGGGCTACAATGACGACCTGAAGGGGCTGGACCCCACCTGAGCACCACCGGGTGTGGCAGCCAGAGGCTGCCTTGAGGCCCCGCTTGTACCAGTGGAAGGTACAAATCAGGAGCTTCCTATATGGGTGGGCACTGAACTAAGGGAAGCTACCGCACACCTAACGAGCAGCAGGCTTATGATTGCTTTGTCCTAGACTGGGTGATGCCATGCCTGCTCTTGTGGGGCTTCGTGTCACCCCTCAACCCAGTAGGCCCTGCCCTCCCCACACACCAAGCAGCAGTCTGGGGCACCAGCGATCATGTCTGCATGTGTCAACACCTCATCTGACTGGCATTGTAGCCTGGTGTGCAGCGTGCACTCTGTAATGCCACTTGGCACCTATTAAGATGGGGCAGAGTTGGAGGACCAGGGGTGGGGGCCTGGTGTTCAGACCTGGACTCCTCAGGCATGGGAGAAAAAGGGTTGAGGTTTGACAGCCGGGTCCACTAGACAGGATAGGAAAATGCTCCTCCAGCCCCAAGTGGGGCCACCAGTCCACCCTCCCTGGCACTACCCACTGCCCAGCATCATGGGGCAGGGGATCTGGGCCCCCAGGTTGCCTGGGTCATGAGCATGCAGGCCACCATCGCCCCTGGAGTTCCAGGACAGTCACAGGGCCTCAGTGAAGGGTTAGGAATGCTCTCTGAACTTCATGGTCTTGGGGGGCAGAGGGGGCACAGGAACATACTCTTGCTTATGGATCCACGTGTGAGTCCAATCCCATGGACTGTAGTCTGCCAAGCTCCGCTGTCCATGGGATTTCCCAGGCAAGAATACTGGATCAGGTTGCCATTTCTTCCTCCAGGGGCATCTTCCTGACCCAGGGATGGAACCTGTGTTTCCTTTGTTGGCAGGGAGATTCTTTACCACGGAGCCACCAGGGAAGCCCCATAGAGCCATAGAAGACCCAAGGAAAGTTCTAGCTGCTTCACCTAACCCTGCTGGAGCAGCTCCCACGGCCTACCAAGAGCCCAGTGCTCTCCTCTGCAGACAGCTAGGGGCGTCATGGAGACTGTGCAACTGACCCCTGGCCTCACTAGAGGAAGGTCCTGGCTCCAGCTTCATCCCAGCACCCAAACACCACAGCTCACAGGGAATGACACGCGGGGTTTTTTTAATGGATGTGGTACCACCTGCTGGGGCTGTCCATCCTCACAAAACTGGGATTCTTGGCCGCAGTGTCCCTCACCCGGAGGTGACAAACCCTCCAGCCACACACGCAGCTGGAGAAACCAGAAGGGACTGGCCGTCCCCTTCGCAGGCGAGCAAAGAACAAAAATCCATTTTAAGAGAAAGGCATTGCGGAAGAAAAAAAAAAAAGTCTTTTAAGAGACAATTCTTCACAAAGGGGGAAACGAGAACCGCTAAAAACCAAGTGTTGTCTGCTAAAGATTATAGATTAAAAAAAAATTGCATTAAAAAAACACAAAACAAAAAAACAAACTTGAGAAAGGGTACAAACTTCAAAGGGCTTTCCGGATGGGGGGGGGGGGGGCGCCCCCTTGGTCGGTAGGGCCTGCCTGGGGGGGGGGGGGGGGTAGCCGTGTGGCAGAGTGGTGGGCAGAAGGCACTCCCACCCCACCATGCCCATCGGGCTAAAGTGTAACAGACTGGAATGTAACAGACTCTCTCCCTGCATCCCGCAGCAGCTGCCAAGAGCCAGCCGCCTGTTTTCCACCAGCAGTGGCCAGGGGCAAGGACACCACCCTTCTTTGGGGGCTCCTTGGACACGCCGGCCAAGGCTCTGCATCTCCCCTCCAAGGTCCCGGTCCCCGTCCCGAGGACTGGGGGCACCTAGTCATGGCGCACAGGTGGCTCCTCCCCGCACGCCTGGTCGGTGTACGGGGGAGGCGCTGCCTGTCCCCCCCCCGGCCCCGGTCCCCGTCCAGAGGACTGGGGACACCTAGTCATGGCGCACAGGTGGCTCCTCCCCGCACGCCTGGTCGGAGTATGGGGGAGGCGGAGGCTGCTCCTCCCCCAGTCCGTAGGGCGCGTGGCCACGGCTGCGCTTGGCCTCCTTGATGTACAGCTCCAGGAGGACCTTGGTGGGCTGCTTGTCCACGCGCTCCTTGGGCACACCGTGGCTCAGCAGCCAGCCCATGAGGTCCTTGCGCGTGGGGTTCGGCCCCAGCATGAGCTTTGTGCGGCCTGGCTGGCTCTGGCGCCAGAGCAGGCCCACGTCGGCGATGGTCTGGATCTCCATCACCGCCTCCAGCACCGTCATGCCCTTGACCAGCAGGCTGACCAGCGAGAGCCGCAGCTCGGAAGGTGCAGCCGTCAGCAGGCGCCGCTGCAGGCCCTGTGTGAAGGGCAGGTCCTCCGGTGCCAGCCAGGCGGGCTCAGGGAGCGGCGGCTCCCGGTAGATCCAGTCGAGCATGCCCAGCTCGCGGACCAGCTGGATGCCCTCCTCCATGGTGGTCCAGGGCCGGAAGGGCAGCTCAGTGGCCTCAAAGTGCAGGAAGGACTCCCAGCGCTGGCGCCAGGCCAGCAGCAGCCAGGCCAGCAGCGCCTTGCAGTCGCCCCGCAGGGCCTTGCAGCGGTAGTTGAAGACGGCGTCGCCAGTCAGGTCGCCCAGCAGCGCCAGCTCCCCTGAATTCAGGGATAAGGCCTGGCCGCCCTGGTCGTACACCCGCAGGATCCAGCTGATCATGAGCTCATTGGGGTTCTGCCGGAAGCGCCGCGCGATGGCCAGGAGCTCGGTGTACGTGTAGTAGCGGTCGCCGCGCCCCGCCATGGCCACGGCCACTCCGGGGGAGGGGGCCGGCGGGAGGGCCGGCGGGGCGCGGCCACCAGAGCTGTGGGAAGGGCACGGAGGGGCATTGGGCAGGGAAACAGTCACCCACCCCCAACCCCTCCCCAGAGGGGGAGCCCCTCAGACCCCCAGGGAGCACCATGTCCTCACGGGAGATCAGAGCCCAGTGCTGGACATCATTAGGGCCCCAAGCACGGCCCCTTCAGGAGCCCGGATACTGGATGTCTCCGCATCCCCCAAGCAGTTCCCCTTATACCTTACACCACCCACCGTGCCCCTATCATGGGGTTACTGTGAAGATTACATGACTTTAGTGCCTAGCACTGTGCCTGGTTCATAGTTTAGTGCTCTGCATCCACCTGTGCGGATATCACGACCACCATCTCTACATTTGGTATGTTCAATACCATTACGGCACTGGCCAACCCACTAAGCACTTGTTCTTACCTGGAGGGCTGAAGGAACTGCTGGACTCCTGGAGGAACTGCCTGCAGATGGGAAGGCGTGGGGGTGGGGAAGAGGAGGTTGGTGAGCGCAGAGACCAAGATCCCCATTCACCTCTGCCCAGAGCCCCAGACCCCTCAGACCCCCGGGTGTCAAAGGTCCCGGGGGAGCACCACGTCTGCATAGAAGATCAGAGCCCAGTGCTGGACATCACGGGGGTTCCCCGCACGGCCCCTTCTGGCACCAACTGAGCACATCTCTCTGCAAACCAACCCCCCGACCCCACCCCGCAAGGCTGGCTTGTTCCTCACTCCAGCCCTTCTTGCATCCACTTCCTCTTGCCACCACCCCTCCACCTTTGCAGCGGATGCCACAGGAATTCAGGGAGCATGCAGTACTTCCGGGGGTGGCTTGCAAAGGCTGATTGTTCAAGGACCCCCAGCTCTGCCACCTCCCAGGTGATCCCCAGCAGGACTGGCTGAGGCATTAGCTACAAGCCCAGGCAGGGCAGGGCCTGGGACCTCAGGGGAGGCCAGCCCACAGCACACACACCCCCACCCCGCCCCAGCCCTATCCTTGCGGACAAATCATGAAGGTGCCCTAACGTCAAAAGTGGCAAAACCAGGAATCAAAATCCATCCCTTGGTCCTGTATCCTCAAGTGTAGGGAAGAGGGGTGAGAGAGAAAGCCCCCACCACCCGGGTCCCCCTGAATGTGGATGGCGGCTGCAGAAATAAGCCCCCTCCTGGCCAGAAGGAGCCAAGGGTGGGCAAATCGCAACCTTGATGTGCTTCCATCTCAGCTGTGAAATAGTGACAAAACTGCACCTATTTCAAATCATGAGGTTATTGCAGGGATGACTCTAGGGCTTAGAAATGCGGCCTGGCTCAGACTAAGGGTTCAGCATCTATCTTTATTAATATTATCATAATCTATACATTTTATTAACAAATTAATGCCATTGTAAATTAGATTATGATTATTACAGTATTAATAACAAAGGGAGTCTCTTCTGTTCTTACCGAGGGGTGGCCAGGCTGCTCAACTCCTGGAGGAAACACCTGCAGACAGGAAGAGGTAAGGGAGCTGGAGGTTGGTAGGGTGTGGAGCAATCACGCCCCCTCATCCATCTCTCCCCAGAGGTGGGACCCCCCTCAGACCCCCAGGTGTCAAAGGTCCCGGGGTGCACCGTGTCCTCAATGGAGATCAGAGCCCAGTGCTGGACATCATGGGGGGGGGTCCCAGTGCCCTCAAACCCCATACTCCAATTCCGCCATCCTCAGACTGGCTGATGCAGAATAAAACGCTTCCATCTTGCCAGTTCTGCTGCCTCAGAAATCTACAGATGTTACACATCCCTTAGGGCTTCCTCTTTTCAGCCCCTTCACACATCCCTGCCCAACTGGCATCCTCCCAACTCCACACTTCCCCAGAAATTCCCTCTCAGCCCACAATGCTTTGGATGAAGAGAAGAGCCCTTCCAAAAAGACGCTCTGATGCTCCCTATTCTGAGCTAACCCTTCAGAAGACACAGCTTCTCACCACCTCAGGTACTGGTCAGCAAGAACCTAAACCTCCCCAGAGACTACATAGTATGTATTTAGAAAGTAATCTATTTCCATCAATCTCAAGTCAACCTTATTAGTGGGAATATAGATTTAGGCCCAGACTTTATTGAATAGAGGGGGAAAAAACCTCCTAGAACTGGGAACAGTTGTTTGTTTTTGGGTAACACACATACTCATGCCTATTTGATGATTTAGCTGTTGAAACAATTGTGAAACATTCTCCAAAACTTGAAACATTTTGTGAGACAGTCTCCAGATAAACCACGTTCTTGGACAGTGGCTACTGTATAAATTGAGGGTAAACTTGATAACTGTATCAGTTTACACAGGCATGATTCATGGGAAGCAGCCTAAACTCTGCTGAAAGGTACACCGTCTACAAATCCCATCACCACCACCCTATAGTGTGACAATGATAGTGCTTCCAGCTTTTCTGCTTTTTTTCTGCTGAGCCTGAAAATTAGACTTTGGATTAGACTTTTTCCCTGAAACCCAAAAACTTACACTCAGCCCTCCATATCTGTGGGGCCCTAGAACCAATCCCCACGGATACCATGGACAGACTATATATTTTTCCCTTCTGCAGTCCATATTCCTTGTCATATTCAAACCCTACCTTTGAAGGCAGGAGGCATCACTATCCCCACCCAACTGTGCAGAGGACGGGGGCCCATCTGCTCCTGATGGACTGTACCCCCTCTACAGACACAGATACTGAGGCTCAGGAGACCAATCACTCGACTAACATCTCTAAGCCTAAGAACAGGACAGTTGGACTTTGCATGATTGCTGGCATATAAATTAGGTGCCAGAGATGTTTGATGCAAAGTCACCCCAAATGAGGGTGAGATAGTTTAGATCTGGGTGGGTAAGGGACTGGGAGCAAGGGTTCTTACCAAGGTGGAGTGGGCAGCCCCTCAGCTTGAAGACACACCTGTAACACAGGAAAGATTTGATGAGAGTCGGGAAAGAGTGTCTTGGGGGGGAGGTGATCCAGAGAACATCAAAACCAAGGCCCCTCAGATCCCCAGGTGTCAAAGGTCCTGGGGGCACTGCGTCCTCAGGGGGTAATCAGAGCCCAGTGCTGGACATCATGGGAGCCTGGATTCCTCTGCAACCAGGTCCCAAGGCTACTCACCTTCAGGGACAGATGCCAAGCAAGCTAACAGTGCCTAGAGACTGGAAAACGCAAAATCCATCACGGGGTACAAATGCCCACAGCCTTCCCACCACCACCATCTTGGTAACACCAAGATGCCCTTACCTCCCCAGTGTCACAGGTCCACAAAGGACTGTCCTAAACCCATCGTGTGGAGAGAACCCGCTGACTGCTCCCCTTGCCCAGTTTTGCAGATTTCCAGCATTGACTCTACGGGCTGCTGGCCCTGACCAGTGACTACTAAGATGCAAATCCCTTGGAAGAAACTGTCCAGGGGGTGGGGGGCGGTGTATAAGGAGGAAAACAGAAACCTGAAGTAAAAGCAGCAGAAGCAGTAACCAGAGGCCCTTAAAATGCAACCAATTTTGAACAAAACAGTGAAAGACGTTTTGGAAATGACATTTTGGAAATGACAATAACTATGACCACCGAGCAGACAGGAGATGGCCTCCTTAAGGAGTTAAACTCACTGAGGATGATGGCAACATTGTCATTAAATAGAAAAAATGTTATTTTAGAGACACTGTGTTAACTATTTTGGATGAGGTAAGAAATTTATTTTCAAAATATGAAGCACACGAAAAGCAAACATGGCGAAATGTCCTGTTAAGCGTCTATTTCCCTTTATATTTGGGGATTTTAACAACAACAACAAAAGGCAAGAAAAGGGAATACATGGGACAATGGCAAAAGAGTGATGAATGGATGAGAAACTGCCTTCCACTTGTGACAAGACAACAGTTAGGACAAAATTAACTGTTTTCTAAAAGGAGAAACAAAGCTGGAGGAGATTCTTGCTGGGTTGTGGAGGGGAAATAAGAGAATCGGCTAGCTATTCCTGGGCTGGATCTCCTTGGAGGAGGTGTGGTATTGCTCGGGAGCTGGGAAAAACGCTATCCAGAAAGTCCCATTAGCCCAGAACTAACGCTTAACAAAACTGATGTTCTGAGTGAGCACAAAGCTGGTATTTAAGTGACTGTGTCAGAATGATTTTTCAAAGTGAACGAAGGCCCTATTTGCTTTGTCCGACAACTACTCCCCTCTGGTTCTGACACAACCCGGTAATTCACTAAGAGATCCCACTCCCACTTCTTCCTTGGCAACCCTCGAGGTCCTGTCTCTACCTCCCACGCGGCCTCTGTTCTACATCGCACAAACACGCCAGCCACATGAAATCAAAATACATAAGGACGATTTCCTAAGGAAAGCACGTGTAAGCTAACACTGGAGTGGAAAACCTTAGGGAGAAAGATTATGTCATAATTCCACCCTCCCCACCTCCGCCCCCCAGCAAAAATCCCCCCAGAAATTGACAAGATGGCGGAGCCCTGAAACGTGGGCAGCAAACACGGCGCAGCCCGACTGCGGCGCAAAGGAGGGCCAGCCCCGGGGGTGCGCGTTCGCTTCGCTAAGGCAGCAGGACTCCTCCTCCCCGTCCCGAGCGCCCCCAGAGAGCCACCACCTTCTCCGAGCGAGCACTGCCCGCCCCGAAGGGAACCCTCGGGGATCGCCTGGAGGCGCGGGTGCGGAGTGCTTACGAAGGCCCTGACACTGTCCCCGCCACGGCGTGCCCGATCCGCTGCAGCCCCGGGCACACACATCACGCGTGACCCAGTCCCCAACGCGCGCCCTCCCGCAAGCAGGAGCCTAAGCGGGCAACTCACCCGAACCCCACTCTCCGCAACGCATGTGGGAGCCCCAGCGCGCTCTGCTTTATTGTGCGCGCCGCCCGCACGGCCCGCCCCCCGGCGCCAGGAAGCCCCGCCCCGGGGCGTCCAGCACAGACGCCGGTGTCAGAAACTGGACTTTGGTGCTGGGGGAAGGAAATAAAGAAATAACAATAAGAGTGTTCTTAACAGAAGGTGAGACGTTGTTCCGGGAGGCGGAGAAAATGGGAGCAAGCAAATGTTGGGGCCTGTTATCCTGCATTAGAGTCAGGCAATTCTGTGAACAGCATGAGAGGCGGGCCATGGGGCAGAAGGACCCCTTCCGAATGTGGGCGGGGCCAGAAGGAGATGCCGCTGCGATTGCCAGCGCTGCAGGGGTGGTCGCTGTGGCTGCGGGGGCGGGGCCTACTCAGACAGTCCCAGCCGCAGGGTGGGAGGCGGGCCCAGCGCGGAGATTGACAAGGGGGCGTTCGGGAACGGGTCTGCGTGGCGCCCAGTTAGAGGCCGAGCGTGCGCAAGGAGATGGGGGGAGGCGGGGCAGAGGCTGGAAGGCTGGCCTCCAGCCTGCGTTGAGGGAGGAGCGGGCTGGAGGCCCGGGCTCGCCTGGGAACTTGGATTCTTGATATGGTTGGAGATCCGAGGAGTGTCTTGCAACTGACATGATTGTAAAAGTTTTCTTCTTTTAACTTAGGAAATGAAACCTCTATTTCAATCCTCCTACTGCGTACAGTCGCCAATGTCAACTTTAAGTTCATAACACACACGTGTTATGGATAAAGATGCTTTTTTTTTTTTTAAACTGTAGTTTGTTCCATACGTAGTCTCTTCCCATCAGTACACAGAGGGACCTTATTCCTTAAGCAGTAGCTAAGTATTCCCTTGTGTGAATAGAACACGCTTTGTTTAGCCGGTTCCCCTGATCACCGGGGTTTTCTCCCTGCTATTGAGGAGACTGTGATCTGAAGTAAAGGGAAGAGACCTAAACTCTGCCCGTTAAAGAAGTGACAGCGTTTCCTTCACTGGCTCTGGCTCACTCAGGAATGCAGAGTCCTCACTTGTGGCCCACACGGCCCAGAGTGACCTGGGCTTTGTTCCCTTTCTGCCTGCATCTTTCCTTCCAGCACATTGGCCTCCCTGGTCTTCCTGGATCCTGTCAAGGACACTTCTACCCCAGGAACTTCGCTTTTGTGGTTTCCTCTGCCTGGGACTCTTTTCCCCCAATCAGTCCCCATGGCTCTCTCTCTTCAGTCCTGTTTCTGCTCAGAGGTCAACTTAGCATGGAGTCCCTGCCTGTCCACTCTATATAACAGACCCGACTGGTCTCCTTGACCCTCTGTTGTTTTCCTTCATAGCTCTTCTCTCCTAACATATCTATTCGAGGGCATTTTGGGCGTTTTGGAGGGGGGATTGCCTCCCCACCAAGTTGTCAGTTCCTTGAAGACTAGGATTTGTGTCCAGTTGGCAAAGACCCGGTGTCTTGCACATAGTTGCAGCTCACTTTTTGTTAAAAATGAATACACTGGAGAGCCTTTTGTGGGAGACAAGAGGAACAATTATTGTAACAACACTTAATGAGCACATACTACAGACTCAACTCTAACTAGATTAAGGTACAGTTGGTTTTGTGTATCCACAGAGTCCACATATATGATGTAAACCAATTTCAGGTGGAAAAATTGGGGGAAAAAAATAGTTCCAGAAAGTTCCAAAAAACAAAACTTGAATTTGGTGTGTGCCTCAGCAACTGTTTACATAGTGTTTCTGTTATATTACATATTATAATAAATCTACAAAGTGTACAAGAGGATGTGCATAGTTTATATGCAAATACCCTAGAATTTTAAAATCAATTTATTGCTGTGCTGGGTCTTCATTGCTGCACGTCGGCTTTCCCTAGATGCAGTAGCAGGGGGCTACTCTCTAGTTGTGATAAGGGGGCTTCTCATTGTGGTGGCTTCTCTTGCTGTGGAGCACGAGCTCTAGAGTGTGGACTCAGTAATTGTGACTTGGGCTCTAGAGTGTGGGCTCAGTAATTGTGGCACACGGGCTTGGTTGCCCCATGGCATGTGGAAACTTCCTGGACCTGGGATTGAACCCATGTCCCCTGCATTGGCAGGCAGATTCTTGATCATGGGGCCACCAAAGAAATCCACTCTGCAATTTTATATAAGGGACTTGAGAATCCCCAGAGTTTGGTATCCAAGGGAGTCTTGGAACCAATTCCCTGCAGATACCAAAGGACAACTGTACTGTCTTTATCCCCCAATCTATCTGCAAAAACTGGCTACATGTAACAGCCTTTAAAATAAATAAAAATAGGGAAGGAATGGGATGCCATAAAACATTTTTTCAAGTTAAAAGAATAGACTTGTGTGGAGAGAAGGGGTGATGGCAGGAGCTATAAAGGGTAAGGGCAAGAGGTGAAATATGGGTGCCAGGAAAAGCAAATTGTTAAGGGGTCACAAGTGTGAAGAATGAAGCCCAAAGAGCTTGGAGAGAGTCAGCTGCTCAACAAACATTGCTTGAGCACCATCTGTATGCCAGGAACCTCTCCCGTCTCTCTCCCCCAAGTCCTTCCCCCACCCATTCCTCTCCCCCAAGGGCCCCAAGAAGGCATGGCATTTCCAGGGAACACTTACAAGGTACTGAATTAAATGAACGTTCTGGGTGAGAAATACAAATTATTTGAAAATACACATTATTAATCTGAGTTGGAGGGATTTCAGAGGGGACTGAAAAAAGGACAAGACTCTTGGTGGGGGGTCAGGCGCTAGACAGCAGGGCTGGCAGGTTGCTCGGGAGAGAGCCGCTGGAGCAGACTCGAGGGTGGGGACATTCCCACTTCTTAAGTCCAGATGGCCTGGCTCGCCAGGAGGGACCAGAAATTTATGTAGTTCAAATAGGAAAAGAAACCTGGGGGAAGGAAGAGGGCAGAGAGGGTGAGGCGCAGAGTTCACCAGCCCAAGCCTGATGCCAATCGCTTCTCCAAGCCCAGCTACACTCCCTTTCACATCCTCAGACTCACATCTAAATCCAAACTCAGCCCCATACCCCTACATGGTCCCCAACCCATTCCCAAATCCAAACCCCAAACCCGCCCCTCCATCCAGCCCTATGCCCACCCCCAACACCATCTCCCTCCTAAGTCCAGTCCTCCTTGTCCACAAGCTCACCTCCATCCCAAATCTATCCCACCCCGGTTGCCATCTGCATCCTTGAACCCATGCCCAAGCCCGCCCTAGCCCTGACCAATCATCACAAAGAAGAAGACTCCGGTCCATGCCAGGTAGAAGCTGCACCCCAGTTTGTAGGTCATGCCTTCCTGCAGGTATTCCCGGGCCTGCATCAGGTAGAACAGGATACCCAGGATCATGCTGGTCCCTGCATGAGTACAGGTGTTAGGAGGCCAGGCGTCACATGTGTCAGGACCCCTGCCCAGAGCTGCGTGGCTGCCAGGGTCTTGCTCTTTATTTTCCCACTTGCTTTCACCTTCATGAACCTCTGCTCACAGGCAGGAAAACAGGCTCCTGACAGGATCATGGTGGAGGACATGGATAAGGGCAAGGCCTGGGTCTTTAACTGGGCAATGGTGATGTCTAAAACCACCAGCTGTGGAGTTAGCAGACTAGAGCTCTTGTCTTGCTTCTGTACCCCCCACCCCAGGCCAGCCACTCCCATCTCTCTGAGCCCCATCTCCCTCATCTGTAAAATGGGAGTAGTCATAGGAATCATCTCCTTGGGCCATCATGAGGAGTTATTGAGATTGGCACACAGTGGGTCCTCAAAAGCTGACATTATCATTGCTCTATTGGGTCTTTAATTTTGGGCTTCTGAAGCAGTGGATAAGAAACTTAGTCATTCTGGATATTTTAATTTTATTTTGAAATGATATGAATTTAAAGATAATTTGTGAGCTTCCCCTGGTGGCCCAGTGACTAAGAATCCGCCTGCTAATCCAGGGGACATGGGTTTAATCCCTGCTCCAGGAAGATCCCACATCCTGTGGGGCAGCTAAGCCCGTGTGCCTCAACTGCTGGAGACTGCCAGCCCTAGAGCCCATGCTAAGAGGCCACCACAAGGAGAAGCCCATGCAATCACTGAAGAGTAGCACCCACTCACTGCAACCAGAGAAAGCCCATGTGCAGCAGCAAAGACCCACCAAGGTCAAAAATAAATAAATCTTAAAAACAAACAAACAAATAATTTGTGAAAAGGAAAAGACTCTTTCCTCCCCTCCTGTAGTGGAGAACAGGGTAATTTTTATGGTTTTGAAAAATAATATAGGAGATAAGTGCTTTCCATCTGATTAAAAGGGGGAATGGGTAACAATAATTTTTTTTTCTTTTCTGGCTGCATCCAATGGCACACGGGATCTCAGTTCCCCAGTGAGGGATCAGAACCCATTCTTCCTGCACTGAAAGCGTGGGGTCTTAACCACTGGACAGCTGAGGAAGTCCCAGGTGTGATTTTTTTACGGAGAAATGTCCTATTTTAGATAATATAAAGCAGAGATGTTTTCTACACTTTGTCCCTTAAATAATCAGCAAGAGTTACTGGACAAATTGGATAAAATACTTTTTACTAACAAGAAAACAGGAAGCTGGGTGTTCTTTCTTGTTCGCCTTACTATCACTCTCCAAAAATGTTCTTTTGATGCAACAGACTGTTGTGATCAATTATTACAGGAGACAGGAACACAATATCCTTCATTTCCAAATTAAAGCGCCCCTCCCCCTCATCCCCTCCCCACCCCCGCTTTCCTAAAAAAGCATTACTTGGCATGCAAATGGAAAACTAAACTATTCTAATCAGAATATCGCTGTTGAGTTATTTGGAAAAGAGCGAGAGGACTATCATGGCAAGGCTGTGTGCAAAGCTAAATAGCTCCATCATGTACTGACATTTTCTAATTCAGTCCTCCCTGTGTCTCCACGTGGTAGGAAATTTTACCCCCCTCCTACAGATGAGAAAACTGTGGCTCAGAAACACGACCTAGCTTGAACAAAGTCACAGAGCTGCTGGTGGTGGTGGTGAGATAGGATCTGGAATGGAGTTGAAACTGAACATGGGGTTGAGTATTGGGGCAGTGGATATTTGAAGGATGGACTCTGAGGTTTGGGGGGGATAAGGTTGAGTTGGGGTTGGGAACGGGGATGGATTGGAGACGGGTGAGAAGATGGGGTTGGGAATGCACTGGGTTGAGTCTGAGAGCAAGAGTCACAGCTGACCAGGGGGTGGTGGTGGTTGAGGTTGAGGATGAAGAAGACAGGATCAGAGATGGGTTGGGCTTGAGCTGGAGGTTGAGACTCATAGGCAACAGGGGTGGGTTGAGTCTTGAGTCTCGAGGCATGAGTCTTGAGGAGGGTTTGGCATGGAGCTTTGGTGTCGAGGTTTGTAAAGGGGTTGGAGATGGTAATGGGGTTAGTTTGGAGGCTGGAAAGAAGGTAATGTCGGAGTGGGCTTGGGGATGGGAACGGACATCACGCAATACGAATGAATCGGAGGTATGTTAGTGGTGGAGGTGGAAGGTGATGTGGAGGCTGGTGTCAGGGCTGGAAAAGTTGGGTTGGAAACTTATCTTTTGTACTGGGATGGGGTGGAGATGTGAGGGAGACAGGCTTGGGGTGGGGGTGAAGGGTGAGGATGGGGATAGGACTGGAGCGTGGTGGGGAGAGGCTGGGGTAGCAGGACGGGCCCTGAGTGCTCTTGACTTGGCATCTCAGGGGAGGGTCTCAGCACCGTGCCTGTGAGGGCGGTGATGATGACATTGGAGAAGTCCAGCAAGGGCACGTTGGAGCTGGTGGAGAAGATGATGTTTATTAGGATGAGGCAGAGGATGAAGTTGGTAACGCTGGCGACCAGGAGGAAGGCCCAGGCAAAGTCCAGCAAGTCTGGGGAAGGAAGAGAATCAGGAACACTGGGACAGACCCTCAGGCCCCGAGCATGGTGGGGAGCAGGTCTCCAGGGAGTCTAGGAGCATTGTTAAGTCCTCTCCCTTGAGAATTCTTTGTCCTCCCCACTGCCCCCCGCGTTATAAGAAAATTGAAACTAGGCTCCGGAGAAGGGAGATGGAGGCAAATGACTTCGGCGTTGAGGTATTCACCTCCAGGTCAGTAAGGACAGGTTCTTGGGTGGTGACGGGCGGGTTGGGCATTGAGGAACCAACTTGATGTGATGTGGACAGATTCCTCAGGGATAGTGCGTAAGATGCTAAGGTTGTGAGAACTGTGAGGATGGGTATCACGTGGGTGAGAATGAGCAAAGGACAGTGAGGATGGTTCTGAGGCAGTGAGGACCCTCCTGGGGAAAGGGAAGACCCGCCATGGGGAGGGGGAGGATCAACCCAGGGGAGGCAGGAAGGCGAGGGGTGTCCCCAGAACAAAGAGGAAAGAGGAGCCCCAGGAATAGTGAGTATAGGGCAGGCCTTACAAGCATTCTGGTCATACTCATGCAGGCAGGCCACATCCGAGCAGCGGACAAACAAGACGGTGTCGATGGAGATGGTCCGGAAGCCAGCAGGGTCCCCAGGGGGTGCCAGGGGCACCTGGAAGTGGATCCAGGGCTGGCCCAGAGAGATGAGACCGATGATGACTATGCTGGCCAGGCTCAGCAGTAGGTTCAGCTGGCGGCTGACCCTCTTGGCCTCGTGCAGCAGCCACCAGCCCATGGGCAGCTGAGAGTGGCTGAGCCTGTACCTGCCCGTATACCTGCAGTGGATGACGCACCACCAGTGTCAGCAACGGGTCCAGCTGGCCAGCCCAGCTGAGCTGCCCCCCTCCACCCGCTTCCAGGTCCCAATGTCAGAATCCCGGCCAATCTGACCTTCAAGAATCTCTCTTGCCTGTGTCCATTCTCCATGCCCTATATCCCCCAGGTCCCCCCTCTAGGACCTGCTCACCCCGGAGCAGCCTCGAGGCTCCCTGGCCTCCAGATCCTAGCTTACAGGAGCTGCCACTGCCCCTTCCAATCACTGGGTGGAATCACAGGTCCAGGCTCTATGCCGTGCGCCTCCCCCACCCCGCCCCAGGGCCAGCCTCCCTCCCTGCCATCCCTAAGTCCGACCTCTACCTCATATACTGACCATGCCTCCCTGGTCCCTGACTTTTGCCTGATGCCCCACCCCCTAGAACTCTGGATCCCAAACCCGCTCTACTCCCTGCACCTCTGCCTCTCACCTGCCAGCATTGTTCTCAAAGGAGACTGATGGTAAGTTCTGAGTGTTGTTTTCCAGGAGGGACTGGCTGATTTGGGAGCTGCTCAAAGAGTCTCTGATGCTGTCCTGGGAGGTCCAGACAATGGACTCGATGCTTTTGATACTGGCCTCGGGACTATGAGTAATTGAAAGGGGAACATCGACTCTGGCCCGAACTGGTAACGTGGAGCTCTGAAGACTTAACTTGGGACCCTGGACACTAAGTTGGCTATGGTAGGTCACTGATTTTATGTTGGTCAGAGGGGTGCGAGTAGTTAGTAGGGGGTTTTGGTTGCTGAAGAGGCGACTTTGGAAAACTGGGGGAGCATCTCGGGTCTGGAACTGGCGGCTGTAGGTGACGGATGGCGAGTCTTGGATGCTGGCCCAGTGAGAGCCGATGACGGGTGTCGTGTCCTCAATACTGAGTCGCTGACCGCTGATGGTCAGAGGGTCTTGGATACTGACCCGGCGGTTGTGGATGATGGGCAGGGGCTCTTGGATACTGACCCGGCGAGTCGGAGTGCTGGGCTGAGAGTCCTGGATACTGACCCGGCGACTGTGGACCACAGGCAGGGGCTCTTGGATACTGACCCGGCGAGTCGGGGTGCTGGGCTGAGAGTCCGGGATACTGACCCGGCGACTGTGGGCCACAGGCAGGGGCTCTTGGATACTGACCCGGCGAGTCTGGGGGGAGGACTGAAGGTCTTGGCTACTGACCTGGGACCTGAAGGTGCTGGACGAAAGGTTTTGGGTCTCACCTTGCGAGCTGCTGGGAGTGGCCGAGAGGGAATCTGCCTGAGAGCTCTGTTGACTGGAATGGGACCTCTGGGCCATGTGGAGATGTGGGACCAGGCTGGTGCCCAAATGCACTCAACAACCTGCCAACTGCCTCATCCCCCTTTGCCAGCCATCACCATGTCCTCCTGGAAGCCCATTGGTCTCTCCTGGGCCTCCGGCTCTGCCCCTCAGGGTCTGAATCTCTCTGTCCCCTCTCTTGTCGGTCGTGGTCTCTCTCACACAGGCAGGCCCTGGAGCTTCAGTCTGGCCTGGAGCTGGGGGTGGGGGGAAGTTCCATGACAGTTGGAGAGGTTCCAGGAGGTTGGGACGTTGGCCATGGACTCATGTTCTACTCTAGCCGCACGTGAGAGACACGGGGGCTTGGGCTGGGTCAGGGTAGGCTCAGTGTAGGGTCTGAGTGGGGTCAGGGTTGGGTCAAGAAAGGGGTCACAGCTGCATCAGAGAGGTGTTAGGACAGGGCAGGGTCAGGGGAAGAGGGCTGGGAATGGTTAGGGTGAAGGCAGAGCAGGGTCAGAGAGGGGCCGGAGTGGGGTCAGGTGGGGTCAAGTGGTAAGGGAAGGACCAGGGTAGGGTCAGGTCTAACACGGCAGCGTCACCGCTGGGTTACAGGCCACATCTGAGATCAATTCTTGCAGTTTCTGAAGGGCCTGAAATCTGAATTTCTAATTCCTCTCCCCTGCCTATTCCCTCCCTTCCCTTCTCCCCCAGGGCCTTCTGCAAATCAATTTCATCTCTTTATTCTCATCTCAAGTTCTACGTGTCTTCTTGCTCTCTTTATTTCTCCTCTGCCTCTGTGTTGCCTAACCTTTTCCTGAATCTTGCAAAGGGCTGGATCTTCCCATAGCCCTTGGTGAATGTTGGGTGTACCACCCATGTTCACTCTTATTTTTGCCTCTGTGGGGTCTTCATTACTGCACAAGGGCTTTCTCTAGTTCAGAGAGTGGGGACTACTCTCTAGTTGCAGTGGCGTCTCTTGTGGAGCTCGGGCTTCGGTAACTGCATCACAGGGGCTCCACAGTTGCGGCTCCCGGCTCTAGGGCACAGGCTCGGTAGTTGTGGCGCACGGGCTTAGTTGCTCTGAGGCATGTGGGATCTTCCTGGATTATGAATCAGACGGGTGTTCCCTGCATCGCAAGGCAGATTCCTCACCACTGGACCAGCAGGGAAGCCCTGGTGGTCACTCTTTTGACATCATGGGTTTTGGCCTCATGAGCACCCTTTGGAGCCTGTGTCACAGTTGTCCGTGTCCTGGGTTGGGATTTTGAGACAGGGATGAAGATAAGGGGATGATGTTGGGAGCAGAGGTGGAGCTGAGATTTGGGGAAAGAGGGAACAGAAGATGAGGTTGGAGACAAAACAAGCAGATTTGGGTTTAGGATGGGTTGTAGGTGGGAGGTGACTTGCGCTGTCAGGGTCAGAGATGGGAATGGAGTTGTGTTTGGGGTTTAGGACAGGGAGCATCCTGGAGATGGCGTGGGGTTGCAGATGGTGCTGGGATGGGACAGGAAACAGAGATGGGGATGCAGCTGGGATTGGGGTTTGGGTGGGGATGGGAAGATGGCTGTGGGTGGAAGGGAACAGAGTACAGAGTAACAGGCAAGGTGAGGGTGGCAGGCGTCGGGGGAGATGTGGTTGTGTTCGAAAGTGGAAACTAGGATGTAACAGAGTGGTGCAGGCCAAGCCAGGCCCTGAGAACTCTGTTCTTCCCCAGTGGAACCGATCTCTTCATGGGAGGAGGACCGCAAGTTTGTCCTGCGAGCCTGGTGTCTCGTCTTCATCATCCTGGCAACCTTGATGCTGCTCAGTGTGTTGGATGGGCGTATGGCCTACCTGCACGGCTCCTACACTGGCTACGTGGGCTTCTGGACCAACTGCGAGAAGCACACGTGTGCCGAACTGCACCAAGTCACAGGTCAGTGGGAGATGGGGCAGGCTTTGGGGCGCTCTGTGGGGTGGTGGTCTTTAGAGATGATCAAGGGAGAGAACCTCTGGGGGAGCCTCTTTGGGTGTTCTTGGTTGCCAGGAAAATCTTTAGGATTCTTGAGGGGCTCTCTGGAAATCCTCTGAAGGCCTTGGGAGGGAGCTTCCTGGAGTTATATGTGGCTTATGAGCTCCCAGGAGTGGCATTGTGCTCGGGAAGAGGAATGCTACCCTTGGCCAAACCCCAGTCTGTTTCATGGTTAGATGGCCAAAGATACCATCATTCTCTCTCCCACTCTTTTTATTTTATTTATTTATTTTTAGAAAGAAAATAAGAGGCTTCTAGCACCTTCAGGAATTTTTTTAAATAACAATTCGTTTTTGGCTGTGCTGGGTCTTCATTGCTGTATGGGCTTTTCTCTAGTTGCGGTATATGGGCTTTTCACAGTGGTGGCATCTCTTGTTGCAGAGCACAGGCTCTAGGGCATGTGGGCTTCAGGAGTTGCAGCTCCTGGGCTCTAGAGCACAGGCTCAGAAGTTGTGGTACACAGGCTTAGTTGCCCCGAGGCATGTGGAAGTCTTCCTGGACCAGGGATCGAACCTGTGTCTCCTGCATTTGGCAGGTGGATTCTTTACTGCTGAGCCACCAGGGAAGCCCGGAAACATTTTGCTTCCTTATAGGTTTCTGCTTTTCCAGTGCTTTTGAGCATTACCACAGAGTCAGCCCAGACTCTGGAGCCAGAGCACTGGAATTTGAACCCTGGCTCAGCTACTTGGTAGCTGAGTGATCTTGGGCATATTTCTTCACCCTTGTGTGGCTTGGCTTCCTCATTTCTATAATGCCAGTGATATTGGTACCTATTTGTGGGATGTTTGAGGAATACGTGAGTTAAAACACACAAAAGAATTAGAATAGCACCTGGCACATATCACAGTAAGTGTTCATCCAGGTTTCTTATTATCATAAGGATTTCCACCCCCGCCCCAAGTCAATGCACCTACCTTCATTGCAGATCACAAATAAGTGCTCATAAAACTTTCAGAACATTGTGTAGTATTAATCTTACTTACTTGGGACGTCTCTTTCTCTTATACCTCTCAAACTCAAGCTCATTTCAAGTTACAGAAATGTCTATAGGCATAAATTGTTCGGGTTCAGGTACTGCTGGATCCAGGTGCTCAAAAAGTGTCTGTCCCTTGCTGTCTCTCCTTGAAGGCTTCCTGTGTGTTGGGCCCTCAGGCAGGCTGTGCTGTACAGCGGCAATGGGGCTGTCAGCAGCTTTTGGGGTCCCATTTTGTTTTCCCTGTAAATAACCATGGAGAAAAGAGAGTAAGTTGTCTTCTGTGGCCCTCACATGAGGGTCTCAGGATTAGCTCCAATGGGACCAGATTTACTACCCTGAGATTTCTCACTTCTCCCTGAACCATGTTGTTGTGGTTAGGACGATGTCATTCTGTGATTGGCTGGATTCCACGAGGCTGGATCTAAGTCTCAGGCAGTTCCAAGCACATAATCCTCTTGATTAGAGAAGAAAAAGCTGGTACCTGACATTTTTAGTTAGAAAAAGTCCCAGGGAAGAGTTTGATTGGTTGGCCTTGGTCCATGTGCCCATGTTTGAGCCAATCACCACTGTCTAAGTCACTGGGCACTGTGGTTGACTCAGCCTGAGTCACATGACTACTTCTGTGATCCCAGAGAGCAGAGTACATTGTGAAAAACACTCAACCAGGATTATGTGATTGATCCCGAGAACACTATTTCTACTGTTTCTATTTTGTATATACATGTGGTGTGCCAGTAACAAAGCAGATGGAGTTTTAGCTCATTTGGATGAAACAGTCTTGCACTGTTCAAAAGTAGGTAAAGTAGGAAAGGGCTAAAAGGAAGACGTGATTCTCAGAAGGGGCTGAATCTCTTGTCATGCTGAAATGAAAACTGGATAAATACCAATTTCAAACTGAGTGTGATTATGTCTTTTAGGTACTTTGATTTTAGAGTATTTGGAAATTTTCTTGTGTGTACGTCTGTGTGTGTGGTCTGGGGGAGGTCTGGGGGGTTATTTGGAGAATGTCTGTGAGGGGCTCTAGGGTGTGAATGGGGGTGACCTTGGTATATCTGAGGAGGCCTAGGGGTGTGAATGGGGTCATTAGAGAACCTAATGGGGTATGAATGGGAGAGAAGTAGGGTGACTTTACAGATGATGAAAGCGACTGAGTTGTCCCGGATAACTTCGAGGATGCTATAGGGAGTGTAGGGTTGGTATTGAGGGTATAAACATGATCTGCTGTGGGAAATCTTTTGGGAGTATGAGCAGAGTAATTTTGGGGGTGTCTGTGGGGATAATTCTAGAAATGCTAGAGATGATTCTGTGGACTGAACTTGAGGATGTGGGTAGGGGTGACTCAGGGATCATCTGTGAGGTGACCTTAGAGATATGTGTGGAGTTGATTATGAGAGTGACTGGGGTTGATTTTGGGGTAAGAGGGGGTGATTTGGAACAACTTTGAGGGTGCAAGTGGGGATGCCTCGTTTTAAAATTGAGGTATAGTTTACTTACAACATTATATAATGTTTCAGGTATACAACAGGTATAATTTCAGGTGTACAACATAGCAATTCACACTTTTTAAAGAAAGTGGGGATGATTTTTGGTTTACTTTATGGGTACATGAGGTTGACTTTTTGAGAGTGGGAATCATCTTGGCGTTTCTAGGCGATTGCATTGGGAGTGATATTGACGATGTCGGTAGCTAAACTTCACGGGTGTCCGTTGGGATGACTTTGGAGGGTGACCTTAGAGAGTATCGAGGGGTGAGTTTGGGGCATTACTGCCTTTCCCCTAGTTCTCGTCCACATGAGCATGGGCTTCATGATCCTGGCTGTGATCCTGTCTCTAGTCCTCCTCCTGGCCATGGTTTTCTCCTTCCGGCCAGCGCTCCGCCGTCTTAACAAGACCGACCTCGTCTTCAGTACCCTCAGCTCCTTCACTGGTAAGTGTCGCCCTGGGAAAAGGCTTCGGGGAGGTATGTCCCGGAATTTCTGTCCTGCTGGGTCTCTATGAATGTCCCTTGAGCCCTGCGCCATCCTCCTGCCCCTTGCTCTTGCTGTAGGTTTCTCAGTTCTAACTACTATATCCCTCACTCTCTTCCTGTTTCCCCGCTCCTGGTATCTTTCTGTCGTGTATGTGTGTGTCCGCGCTTGTCATGCAGGGTGGGAGAGGATGTCTCTGGCTTGCTTCTCTTTCTGGAGGTCTCTGGGTCCCTGTCCAGCCTCGTGTCCATCTCTGGCCCCATCTCAGTGCAGGGCTCCTGATTCTCTTCAGCCTGACGCTCTTTATAGCCAACTGCGAGATGCTCCAACCGAGGCCACAGGTATCCTACCTGGTGACCACCTACCTGAGCTGGGGTGCCGGCGCCTTGATGCTGTGGGCCGGTGAGGGCGGGGTCTCGGCAGGGCAGGGGGTGGGGCCCGGGGCAAGCAGGGCCTCAGACCGGATTGGGGTGGACCCCACCACGGGAGGTCAGCTGCAGGGACGGGCCGGGGCCTAGGGGGCCATCTAGCACCCCCACTGCCGCCCCCAGGAATCCTGAGCTACTTAAACTACGCGGGCATGTGGGGCAAAGGGACGCCCCCCACGGAACGGCGGATGAGCTACCGCCGGTGGGCCTCGCTGCAGAGCACGCAGAAGTCCATATCCGAACGGCCGTCGTCGGACGCAGGCTCCAAGCGCGCCGAGGGCCTGTCCGTTTAAGAGCCTGCCCTCCGCCTCCCCAGCCCCGTCCAAGCCTCTCGAAGCCAGCTGCACCCGCGCTTCTCAGGACACTGACACGGAACCGCCGCCAGGGGCCGGGCCACCCCTTTCGCCTCGGCCTTCCCGCCCAGCGTCTCTCCCCCTGCCCCCACCCCGGAAGTCCGACACCGCCCCCTCGCGTTCGGCGCGCGGCCCGACCGTGTGGCCCCGCCCCCGAGCCTGGCGAGGCCCCGCCCTCGGGTGTCCAGCTCTCACTGGCGGTGGCCCCAAGCCTCGCTCCATGATAGGCGTTTCTACCCCTCCGAGGGCCAGCACCGCCCCAGAACGTCCAGTCTGGCCCCCCCACGGACCGACATGACACTGCCCAGCCTTGGATGTCGCCCCGCTCCTCGGTGGAACAGGCCCTACCCCCGGGGGGGCGTGGCTTGCAAGTACATTTCCACCCCCCTTCACGTTCCTGGCTTTCCCAGCCACCAATAAAACGTGGGTTCCTTCTCACAGTCCGAGCCTCCGTTTCCTGCTCTCCCTTCAAGGAAGAGTGGGGCTGAGTTCTTGCTTTGCCCTTTGGCGTCTGAGCCTTTCTGTCTACACCTGCCTCTGACCCTTTCCCCGCTGCTCCTAACTGCAAATCTCCCGCCAAGAGTCCGGGAGGGCTGGGGAGGCTCTAGTCAGGGCCGGATGCGTCCCGAGTTCCCAGGTGTCCAGCGTCTAGAAGCCCGAACGACACCAGGACTTGATGCGAATTTGATGCATATTCGATTTTACTGGGGGTAAGGGACAGGGCGGGGGCATTCAGGGGTTGTCAGTCATGGTCTCATTGATCCAATCCAGATACAAAATCACTTTGGTGTAGACGGAGGGCTTATTGGGAGTGCCACACGGGATGTGCCCCCATGACGTGATTCCTTGCAACATACCCTCGCAGATCAGCGGGCCCCCTGAGTCACCCTACAGCACAAAGGGGGAAGGAAGAGTGTGAGAGAGATTAGCAAAGACTTGAGGGTTTTGCCTGGTGAGCTCTAGCACTTAGACGCGGGTGCCCAGATCCAGACAGTAACTCCCCATGTCTGGAGAAAGAGACAATTGTCTCCAGAGCCCACTCCCTGAAGAACATGAGCGCGGATTCCAACAGAGAGGACAGTGGCTCGAGTCCTGCCGATGAGGAGGGGGCCTCAGGGTCCAGTGTCCGCCCAGGGCGGGGGGCAGGATTCAGGAGCAAGATGGTCCCAGCAGGCAGGTCAGTGCGGAGGAGGAGCAGGACTCTGCAGGACCCACCCACCCTCAAGCTCACCTCTCCCTGAGGCTTTCTCTGACTGGATCAGAAATATGTGTCAGAGGGAGGAACGCGTGAACTCTGATGTATGTGGAAGTTGGGGATACAGGAAGGAAAGGGGCCAGCGAGCTACAGCTGCGAAGCGATGGAGACGGACGCCTGCTTAGCTCTGAACCCCAGCCCAGAATCTGAGCCCCCTGCTCCAGCACTTCAAGGCCCCGGGCTGGGGGTGACAGGCTGGCTCACCACGCAGGTGTCCTTGCCGCCCTCTAGGTGTCCAGCACACAGCATGCAGTCTGTCACCTCCTGGGGATGGGCTATGGCACACTTCTCATTGGGCAGGAGGGTGAGGTCCACACACTGGAGATCGTCTGGGTAAGAGACTACGGGCCAGGGAGAGAAGAGGCTGCAGCCAGACCCTACCCCCTCAGCCCTCCTCCCTCAGACTCTGGAGTTCAGGTCCCCAGCCCCCTCCTCCTGCACAGCCTGGTGCCCAGGTTCTGGGGTGCACCGTCTGGACCCTGGCATACACTCATCCGGCTTGACGCTGCCCCAGCCGGAGGCATAGCAGGTGGTCCCCAATTGGGGTTCCTGGGTGGGCAGACCCAGGACCTTCACAGCCTCTGTGAGCTGGACGGGCTCCTGCAGATGGAGCAGCATGAGGTCGTGGCTGTAGTCCTCTCCTGGCTGGCGGGTGTGGTTCTCCAGGAGGCTTAGGTTGAATCCTGGGTTTGGGAAGTCCTCACTGACACTGGCAAACTGGGCTGTGTCTTCGTCCTCAAACAGGTTGTGGCGACCCAGCCAGACCTGGTAATTGCTGGGGGAAGGAGAGGATGGAGACCTTGAGAGTGGGGGCGGGGTGGGGGGAGGAAGGGCTTCCCTGGTGGCTCAGATTGGTAAAAGAACCTGCCTGTGATGCGGGAGACGCGGGTTTGATCCCTAGGTCGAGAAGATCCCCTGGAGAAGGGAATGGCCACCTACTCCAGTATCCTTGCCTGGAGAATTCCATGGACAGAGGAGCCTAGCGGGCTACAGTCCCTGGACTGACAAGTACAGGACTGACAAGCAAGCAATGGGGGAGGAAAAGGAGATGAAGCAGGAGAGCATGAAGAGGGGTCCAAAGAGAAACAGGAAAGCGGGGGGGGGGGCAGGGGGGCGAAGGAGAGAGAGACAGGAAAGACAGACTCACAGAAAACAGAGAAGAGTGAGTACAAAAATAAGAGAATGTGACAATGTCACAGAGACAAAGAGAAACAGGGTGAAAAAGCGTCGAACAGTAGAGGGGATGGGAAAGAGGGGGAGAGACAGTGAGAGAAACAGCAACAGGAGATAAGGAAGAGACGGAGACAGTGAGAGACAGATGGACGGAGCAAGGAGGGCGAAAGAAGGGCCACAGGAGGAGGGGAGAAGAGGGAATGAGGACCAGAGGCAGAGGAGGCTAGCGGGTGAGTTTGACAGAAAACGGAGGGGGAGGAGGGCAGGGGGTGGGGCCTGGGACCAGCTCAGCTGTGGCGGAGGCTCCAGGGCTGGTTCCTCGGTGGCTGGCAGGTGGCCTGGCCCCCAGCCCAAGGTCGCCGTCCCCTTCCTGCCCCAGCTCCCTCCCTCCCGCTTCTTCTTCCTCCTTCCCTCCACTGCCCCTGCCTCCCAGCTCCAGCTGACACCAGCCCTTCTCTATGTCTCCTTAGAGCCACCCCTCTATACACGGATGGGGATAGTCTCTCTTCCGTTTCTCTGGGGAGGAGGCGTGCTCAGTAGTGATGGAAGAGGGACCGAGAGAGAGACAGAGAGACAGAGACAGACAGAGACAGAGAGAGAGATGAGGGCAGGGCAGAGAGATGGAGGGTGAGACGTAGGAGACGGAGATGGTAGCAGAGACCTTAAGATGGATAGAGACAGGGAGAGAGACAGATATGGAGACAGAAGAGAGGGAGATAGACATAAATTGTCGTCACAGACACACAGAACCAGTTAGTGAGAGACTGACAGGACAGACAGACGGAGACGTAGAAAGACAGGGGGACAGTTAGGAGGACTGACGCAAGAGACCCAGGCAACCGTGGAGCAGACTTCCCTGGGGTCATCCAGTCCTAGCCCTGCCTCTCTTGCCTTGTGACCCTGGACTGCAACCCCCTCCCACTCCCGTCTCTGCCTGGGGCCTCCCAGCCTCCCCTGAGGTTATCAGAGAGGACAGTGCCAGCGTGGGTGTGGTAGTTGCTTAGTCGTGTCCAACCCTTTGCGACCTCAAGGACTGTAGCCTGCCAGGCTCCTCTGTCCATGGGATTCTCCAGGAAGGAATACTGGAGCGGGTTGCCATTCCCTTCTTCAGGGGATCTTCCGACCCAGGGATGGAACCCAGGTCTCCAGCATTGCGGGCAGACTCTTTCCCGTCTGAGCTACCAGGGAAGCCCACCTGGTAGGGTTAAGCCCGCTTAACCTTGTGAGCACAGGCCCCTTCCAGACCCCCTGTCCCTACTCACTCGCTCTTGCAGTGAGCAGCTGTGAGCACCCACTGGGGGGCCACCAGGACACCTCCGCACTGGAAGGTGCTGAAGTGGTATATAGCCACCTGCCAGGGCTGGGAATGCTTCTCACACTCCTGGCCTCCAATGATCCGGGACTGAATGCGGGGCACAGCGCCTGCGGAGGGGATGTGCCAGGTCAGGCGGGGAGGGTGGCATCACAGTGGGGCCAAGGGTCCCGGCTGTGGGACTGCAGGGCCATGGGGATGCCTGACCAGAGCTGGGTGGGGGGTCTCAGAACATGGGCCAGGGGCCGTGCGAAGGGCCTGGAATTCTGGGGGCCATCCCTGGGGTGGTGGGGTGGTGTTTGTGGCAGATCCTGGGTGTGGAGACTCTGCAGAGCACCGAGCTGACCCCGGGGATTAGGGAGGGAATGACAAGAGGCATGCACAGCAGGCATCTGGTGTGGGGGTCGGGTGGCCTGGCTTCTTGGATTGGAGGACAGGAGGCTCTGGGCTCTGAGAGGGGAAACCGAGGATTAAAGGCCCCAGGAGGCTGGGTCTGAGGCTGCAGGAGGAAGGGTTCAGAGGATGAAAGGGCTCCCAAGCTGATGAAATGGTTAGGGCAGGGGCTGACAGTCTGGGGCTCTGGAAAGAATGCAGATTTGCGGATTCAGGTTAGAGGGGCCAAGAAGAGCATTCGGGGGATCTGAGGACTCCTGGATTGGGGCTGGGAGACTGGGAAGAATCTGGGGTTCCGGATCAAAGAGTGAATGAAAGAATTAGGCTGGGGAAGGAGTCCCAAGAGGTTCAGAGTCCTGAAATCCGGGAATGGTAATCTAAGAGGAGTTAGGGCTCTGGAACCGGGCTGGGGTCAGATTGGGAGGGAGCTCAGGAGGAGGGAAGGTGGAATGATGGTCATTCTGGATTCAGGTGATTCTCGTGGGGGTGGGGTTCATGGTCTGAGGACCTGGGGTTCTCCTGGGAGCAGGGCCAGAATAGAAACGAAGGAGAACACATGCCAGGGGCCAAGCGGCTGTGGGGACCCAGAACTCACTTGATGGGGGAGGTTTTAGAATGAGATGTTGAGGTATCTTAGGACAGGACAGCTGAGCTGGGAAGGTGTGTGTTGGGATCTTGAAGAGGTGGCAGGGGGTCCCAGAAAACCAGAGCTGGGTGGGAGGAGTTTAGCTGGAGAAGAGCTGGCGCGTGGGGACGATGGGAATTCCACAAGGAAAGGGGCATGTGGGTGTGGGTTCTGAATATTTTTCCCAGTGGGGAGAAGGCTGGGGGTGTGGGATGGAGGTTCTGGAACAAAGAGGGGAGGAAGAGACACTTCCCAAACCCCCCATACCAGATGGGAGGCCCACCTGGTCACAGACCAGAAAGGCTGTTTTTGAAGAAGCATTGGTGTCTAGTTGGAATTTGGGGATCTTGAGGGGCTTAGGGGGCATCAGATGGCAAGACTGGAGGAGCCAGTTGAGAGCTGACAGCTGGACGGGGAGACTCACCAGAGTGTGGTAGAACTTGGGGAGTCAAGAGCCAGACCATCTGGCCATAGAGAACTAGGGATAGGAATGGGGGCTTGGGGTCCCAGCGTCCGATGGGGTTGGAGGTGCTCCTTGGAAGAGAGAGACAGACATGGACCGGGATCTGCCCCATAAAGTGGACGGAGGCAGGGATCTGAGTGGGGAAGGGACAAACAAACAAACCTTGCTTGTTTCCCAGGAAGGAGGAAGGACCTAGTGGGAACAAGGTGACAGTGAGGAGTGACAGGCTGGATTTTAGGGTGGGGTTGGGAGAGAGAAGAAAGAGCCTGGTCTGGGCTGGATGGGGCTGGAGGGGTGAAGGCTGAGGTGCCGGGAGGGAGGGGAAGGAGTTACAGATCAGGGATGGGGGGGACAGCCAGAGAATCAGGGCCCAACCCCACCCTCCCCCGTCTTCCCCACTCTCTCACCGGTCCCTGCCAGGGACAGGGCAAGGCACAGAATCCGGAACCACATGGTGTCCAGGGGCAGGCAGGTGGTGAGCTTGGAGCTGGGGAGCCTCCCTGAGGAGCCTTTTAAAGCCCTCCTCCCCCTCCCCAGGGCCCCACCCCTGCCCTGCTGGCACCCAGATGCTGGCTCAGGCCCTGCCCCTGCTTCCTGGGGGCTGGACAACCTTCTCCCACCCCGAGGGCCGAGGGCCGTAGGACGGGCGGGATGCTGAGCACCTGTTCTTCTGCAGGCCCTCAATCAGGCTGGAAGCACTCTTGCGGCCGGAAGCCGGACGGGGCAGGGCCTGGAGCTTGCTTGTGGGGCCAGGGCCGGTGAGCAGAGCGGGAGAGGGGTGAGTGGGAGCAGGAAGGGGATGCTGCAGGAACCTCTGACTTCCAGTACCAAGCCCCAGATACCTTAACCCCACGTAAGGCTATGTACCCCCAAGACCCAATGTACCCTCAGATACCAGCAGTGGAGTTCTGATTCCTTTCTCCCCAAACCTCTTGGAACCAAAGATGCCAATTTCTTAGCTTCCAGGAACCTCTTGAAATGTAAGCCTGGGCTTTCAGAATGTCCTGACTCTTGCATTCCCGGGTTTGGAATCCAGGTCCCTAAATCTACTGGTCCTTTCATAATGAAGTCTTAGGTGCCCCTCACCAAATCCTGGCATCTCCAGATGCAGAAATATGACATTTCAATGGTTTCCAGAGTGAATTTCCCAGCAGCTCAAAATCTAATGTGTCCCCCCGCCCCAAGCAATGGGAGGGTTCCATTATCCACCTCCTCCTTGTTTCCCAAGTCTGGATGCTCAAAGTCATGTCCTCCAAAATCCCAGAGATCCTGGACTACCTGCCTTCCAGGGTCAAGAGATCTTCTCCACAAATTCCAACCCGCCCTCCCCTCCAAAAAATATTTAGGTCTCAGGAGGCAGGTTCATGTGCTTCAACATTCGGTGACCTTGGGGAAAAAAATCACATTTTGGGGGTCAGAAACTAGATTCAAAGCAGCTCACAGGGGCCCAACCTCTGCTGCATGTCAGGAACCTGGCTACAGAAAGAAGAGTCTTTACCTTTTTGCCATGGCTACCAGGAAGCCCAGAACTCAATCTTGAAGAAAAGGAAGTCATTCTCAACTATCTAGTGTGTACTATGTTCTTTCATTGGGGTCCAGAAATACAGAGTCTTTTCTCAGTGCCAGGCACGATTCAAATCAGTCTCTATGAATCACATCATTTAATCCTAAGGATAACAACATGAGATGGGGAAACCCAGGCTGACTGAGGTGGGATCTTTGGCTCAAGATCAAAAGGTGCTGAATGAACAGAGAGAGCCCTGTTTCATGTCGTTTCTTCTCACCTAAAGATCAGGGCAGCAGGTGAAAAGGACCAGTATCTGGTGGCTGTGGTTTCCCCACCCAGTCTGTGGCCCCTATTTCCCTTCACTCCCAGAAGTAAGTTGCAGAAACTTCCACAGAGAAGCTTGCATCAGTGTTTTCTGTTATTTTGGTATCAAACAGGTGACCATGAGCACCAGCTCTGGTCTCAGACAGGCAAGTCCATGGCTAACCTCTGGGCCTTGGACCAGGTCTTAGGGGATGGCCCAGTTCCAGGTCAGGATGGGGCTGCTGGGACACAAGTGGTAGGCCCAGTCAGTTCCTCTTCATGGTTTCCTTGATCCACTCCAAGTAGCTGCAGACTTTGGTATAGACATCGGGCTTGGTGGTCGTGTCACAGGGGACATCACCCCAGGACACAATGCCCTGCAGGACACCCCCACAACCCAAAGGTCCCCCAGAGTCACCCTGTGGGGAGAAGGGGAAGCTTGCATGGGAACCCATTCCCATCTTCATCACCATTCAGAATCTCAAACAAAACCCAATCCAGCTCCACCTCCATGCAAACCTGTCCCAGCTCAACTCACGATGACTCAGTTTAATCCAAATCAATCGAACCCAACCTCAACCCAACACAGCTCAATACAACCTATATCCAAGTGCACCCCCCACTCAGCAACCCAACCCGACCCCCCACCTTTCCTGCCAGGAGCCGTCAGGATGCCCCCTCGCTCGGATGACAAAGTCACGAGACTGAGACGGAAACTGCAAAGCGGATTTTCCTTATGGGGCATCCCGGGGCAAGGCCCCTCCTGGTATTTTCTTGGGAGTTCTGTTCATGCTGAGTAGGTCAATCCCAGTTAGAAAGAATTCATCCTGAGATAATTCCCCTAGACCTTATCCACCAGAGGATCTGGGAAGGTGGGTCCCCTTCCCTGGGGACAAAGGATGGATGGGACTTAGGAGTGCTTGTAACTGTAGCCAGTATAGTTGGAGACATTGATTGCTTTAGGATAGGGTAGACATAGGAATTCATTATAGTAGTTATATAAGGTTTAAAGGGTTTTATTACTAAAGCAGTGCTGCTAGACTGTCTCATTGTCCCCTTTCCTCGAAAGAACCAGAGTGTCAGAACAGACAGGTAGTGGTTGAGGTTACTAGAACAGAAACAGTTTCAAGCCTAGCCCTTCCCTCAATCCTCCACACAGCTGCACCTGATAAGATGAAGTATGCTGAAGACAATCAAATAATAAACATACTATTGTTAAATCTGATTACGCAGAAATCTGACTTCTGCAAGGGGAATGTTTCGATGATAGATTGGGGAATGAGCTCAATGATAAGGTTGCTATGGAAGAGAGAAAATAAAAGATTGTGTAGAATGACAGGTGATGTAATGGGGAAGTTTTTTGGCTATAAAACTGTAAACCAACAACAATAAACGGAGACGGCTCCATGAACACATTGACTCAGCTCAGTACTTCGCCGACGGTGCTCATCCCTCAAGATCCCTGGACCTGCTGGGGCTGGACCCCAGTACTTCCCCATTCAAAATCTAACCTAACCCACGTCCATCCTCACTTGCAACACAACCCAGCCCCAATCTTCACATCTTTTGCATCCCAAACAAAATTCATCTCCATCCCCCCTTCAACCTCGATATATTTCCCATATGAAAACAAACCAAACTTGTACCCATCCTCAAGGGCCAGCCCAAACCACATCGTCCACCCCAAACACGACCCAAACCCATGACCTCTCTAATGGCATCTCCCACCTCACCTCCATCCTAAGGGACCTTCGTTCTCCAGTCCCCAAACCTATCCTTAGCATCTTTCCTGGCTCACAGCATGCAAAACCCAGCCCCCTGTTCCAACTCCCAAACCTGTTTCCCTGCCCTTTCCCTTCCGTCGGTGGCTCCCTATCACCTCTGACCTCACAGGAGTCCGTGCCTCCGCCCTCCACGCCAGCACAGACCATGGTGTCCATCAAGTGTCCTTCATAGGTCTTGTTACAAGACGCAGTGGCGATAATGCTGATATTGGCACAGTGCAACGTATCCGGGAGTCTCACTGCAGAGGACGGTAGAGTTGGAATGAACCTGTAAAATTTCAGGCCTTTGTCCCCTCCGCCCGAGAGCCTTGGAGAATAAAGTCCTTGAGGGAGGCCTGACAACCAGTTCCATCCTTTTACGCACCTTGCGACTTGGGGCTCCCTGTGGCCCCAGGCTCCTTGTTAGCCACCAGACCCCAGCCAGACACCACGCAGGCCTCGCCCGCCTGGGGGCAGCGCGCGGGCAGCGGAATCGGGCGCACTTCGGCGGTGACACGCACGGGTCGGGTTAGACGCAGTAACATCAAGTCGTGGCGGTGGTTCCGCGCTTCGTATCGCGGATGTGGGATGATGCGAGAAACGGTCCGCAGTTGCTCTGGGCCATCGCGCTTGCGCAGATGGTGCTCGCCCAAGCGCACTCTCAGGAAGCTGTGCGGGCGGGCGAGTGGTTACCACCAAGCGGAGTGAGGAGAGGACAGAAATATCAAAGAGCGGGTAACTCGGGATCCCCTGACCCTTTGAGAATCTGGAGATCCTGCTGCCCTTTCCCCAAGGCCCTGGAGCCAATAGTTCCAGCCCCCGCCCCTCAGAGACCAAGGTGCCAAAGTCACGCACACACCTGGCACTCAATCCCCCGGTTCCATCTCTTTTTTTCCCTCCCTCAGAATCCACAATTCTCAGATTCCTATACCCTCCCGCTAAGGCTCTCAGGACCCTAAGCTTTCATACCGGGTTTGGCAGTGGGCTGCAGACAGCACCCATTGCGGCGAGATGAGCGAAGCACCGCAGTTGAAGCGTCCATGCTCAAAGAGGGCCACCTGCCATGGCTGGGAGTGGGGCACACACTCCTCACCCCTCAGCACCTTGTCACTGTCGTCCTGGGCCACTGAGAAAGGAGAGAGAGAAGATCCCTGAGGAAAGAGTCCTTTCCCCTGCACTCTACCCCTTCCTTGCACCCCGCCCTCACCACACATTTTCCAGATGTTGCCTTCCCCCAACTTCTTAAGATGTCCCTGTTGTTGTCTTTGTTGTTGTTTTGGCCAGTGGCATGCAGAACTTCCCCAACCAGGGATCAAACCCGTCGCCCCTGCAGTGGAAGCCCTGGATATTAACCACTGGACAGCTAAGAAAGTTCACTGCTGTTGGTTTTTTTGTTTTTGCCCCTGCTATTGATTTTTTAGCACAAGTTTCTCTCTAGCTTTTACAACAGCTACTTTAAACAACAAAAAAATATTTTGTGGCCATGCCACGTGGCATGTGGGATCTTAGTTTCCCCACCAGAGCTTGAACCAGGGGTCCCTGCAGTGGAAGCAGAGTCTTAACCACTGGACAGCCAGGGAAGCCTCCAACTGCTGCTTGTTTCCTCCAGAACTGTCCCCCAGGTGTCAGCCCCCACACATTTTGATACAGGACTCTGGGATCGAGGACAGGGAAAGGACGAGAGGGCAGGAAGTCATCCATGAGAGGAAGTGGAGACAAGGATGATAGATTCAGGTCCAGACAGATGGTCACTTGGAACCAGCCATTCAAGGTCACCGACTGAGCTGTCACAGACATCAGAAAGATGTGGCCTCTCAATACGTGTGACACAAGTCTTGGCTCCAGCGTTGGGACACCTCAGCCAAGAGCAGTATCTTACAAGGACACAGATGTGGCCACACAAGGTCATGGGCAAACATAGGGACACAGTCAGTCTTCCAAACGTAGGAACTGATATTGACAACACTTTAAGCTGAAATTCATTTGCACGTACATGGGTTGCAGCTTTAAGAATCACAGCACAGAACTCCGTGTGTGTATGCGAATAGGGATAGTTAGGACACGCGCATGTGTATGTACATGTGTACACACACACATTCACAGACACAGATTTGGACATTGAAGCTCAGATCAAGTCTCCTGTGTGGATCTGTATACAAGGTCACAGGTTTGCATGCTTGCACATGGGGTCTGAACAACAAAGTGAAGTCCTTAATAAGGGTACACAGGAAGAGACACCAATACACACTCAGGTCCCCAAAGACTTGTCACCAACATGAGTCTATAATGTAGTGGTTAAATCTGAAGTGATAGAGTAAAACCTCCTGTATCCAAATGTATTATCTGTAAGACCTTGAGCAAATTGACCTCTCTGTACCTCTATTTGCTCATCTGTATAATGGGATTGTTCTAAGAATTAAGTGGGAGAGCAAGAGAGAGAAAGAGAGAGGGTGTGTGTGAGGCCTGGCACATTGTAACTGCTTAATACATATTAGTTATCTTAAATAAATGACATATAGATTTGCTTATGTAGGCACACACGTGGATGTTCAAGTTGTTGACACAAATTTAGCCAAAGGAAGCCAGACATATGTGCAGATTCACAGAAAGATGGTCAAGGTCACAATTGTGATTCCTTCCCAAGCCACTTTGTGGAGATTCAGAGTTATAGAACAGACCCAGAGGGCCAGAACTCAGATATGAACACACGAGGCCCAGGGAAACACGGAACACAGAGGTGGCATTCAAGGTCAAAGACACATTGCTGGAGACACGGGCAGCCGGCGCAGGACACATTTATCCATCTCCAAATCAGCCTTTAAGTCACTCCTTGGGTGTTCAAGGTCACTAACTGAGTTTCACAGCTGAGTACCAGGTTCACACGTGTGATCAGGATGTAGACACATAGGGGAGCCCTTGCACACACCCACTCCCCCCACCCACCCTGTGCTGTGCACAAGTACATGAACAGGGAAGGGTCAAGGTTATAAGCCCCTACATTGGGCAATGTGGATGTGTCCCGTCAAGGTGGCAGCTGCCTGGGTGCGCAGACACACGTGCTGGTGTGGGCCTCACACAGCCGTACCAGATGACCACAGGCAACCCGGCTCTAGGGGCCGGAACTGGGCCAAGGGCCCTGGCCATGCTGGGGGCGGGGGAGAACGCGGATGTGGTGGACAAGGGGCTTAACACAGGAAGGGTGGGGTTATCCCGTGGAGAAGGTTTCAGGGTGCGCGCTGAAGAGCTGGGCACCGAGGCTGCACCTGGCCGGCCGAAGCTGGAGGAGGGTGGAGGCCCCAGTCGGGTGCAGCGGGCAGGTGGGGGGATGGGGGGCGCAGGGAGGAGGGAGCACAGAGAATGCCGGAGGGGAGGCTGGCAGCAGGGTTGTGGGGAGGTCTGAGGGGCCCCCAGGAGTGAGGGTCAGGTGGGGAGAGGTTAATTACAGTCTACCTTCTGCTTGTCCAGAGTAGAGGCATCAGGTTACACTTAATTTCTCCATGGGGGGTGGCTGAACCTGGTCTGGAGTTCTCCTGTCACCTGGGGTCACCTTGACCTAGTGGTCACCCCTCTCTGAGTCACAGCCCCCTCCCCTCTCAAATGAGGGCAGTAGAGCCCACCCATGGGGCTTCCCTGGTGGTTCAGCAGTAAAGAATTCGTCTGCAATGCAGGAGATGCAGGAAGACATGGGTTTGATCCCTGGGTTTGGAAGATCCCCCAGAGGAGGGCATGGCCACCCCCTCCAGTATTCTTGCCTGGAGAATCCCCATGGGCAGAGGAGCCTGGCTGGCTGCGGTCCATGGGGTTGCAGAGTTGGACCCAACTTGGCACTCACGCATGCATAAGCTTTACCTACATCGTACTATTGAAACCTCACGGTTATTGTTACAGGTAGGTAGTCTTCCAGAGAAGGCTCGCGAGGACCAGAAAAGTGAAATAATTTCCTCAAGGTCACACAGCGAGAAAGGGGCAGCCCCAGAACTTGACCTCGAGTCTGGGTCCTCCAGGGGCCATGTTCATCATCACGGAGACTCCGGAGCAACCCCGGGCCCCAGACAGCTCTTGGGGTAGGGTGGGGACCTTGGGGGGTCGCGGGTCGCTGAGGTGGGGGTGGGGGCCGGGATCCTCAGATGGTCCCCTTGGACCTGACCTGGGCCCACCTCACCTGCAGACACCAGCAGGAAGGAGAAGGGGAGGAGAAGCCACATCGCGACGGAGGGACCAGGGCTCTGCTGACGTCTGGGGAGGGGAGAGGGTGAGCTGGTGTGAGGCTGGCCCCTCCCGCCCCAACCTGGACACCTCCAGGCACAAACTCATCCCACTTTTTCTTATGACACCTCTTCTCACCGTCCTTGTATCCCACCCCAACTTGCTCTTCCTCCCAAGTTCCCCATCTCCCAAGAGTCTGCTGTTCCTCCAGGCACTGAGTCAGACCCCCCAGTATTGCCATGGCCCAGCAGACCCCAACACCATCCACTGGCCCAAAGGCCCTGGCTCAAGATTCATTATTTCCCCAAACTCTATACCAGCTTCCTATCCGGCCTCTGGGGTCCTCGTCACTCAGCCTATCTCTCTACTCAAGCCCCACCCCCCCACCAGCCTGTTCTCCAACATGGCTCCCACAGAATGCCCCCACTTGGAGTTGACCAGCTCCCTTTTCCATTCACAGCCCTCGCAGACCCTCAGTTCCCCTGGATAAAATCCCAGTCCCCCCAGTCTCATTTGAGGACCTGAGTATCTTTTCCCCTTCCAGCCTCACTGGCTGGGTCTCTCATGACCTGGCCCTAGAGACAGTCAATTCTTCCACTTTTTTCCCTTCTTGCAATGTCATGCCTCTGCACTTTTGTTCAGGCTGTTCCTCCTCCCGGGTATGCCATTCCCTTCAAGGTCCACTTCTGACCTCCTCCAAGTCAGTGGGGTCTGCCTCCCCTTCCAGACCCAGAATTCCCTAAGGGCAGTTCCAGCCCGATTGGATTCTGGAATCCCAGTGCTGTGCGGTGCTGGGCAAGCTTGGGGCTTAAATTAAAGTCCGTCTTCCCTTCATCTTCTGAGTTCATATTGGCACTCTGAGGCTCAGCCCTCAGCTGAGCTGGGAGACCCTGATATCTAACAGGTATCTCTTCTGGGTCCTAGGGTGCCTGCTCTGATTTCATCCCCAGGAATGCTCAGGTCAGGTCCTCTCTGTGTCCCCAGCACTGCCCAGCCAGGAGCCTGGCACACAGGAGGCCTCGGGGAGATTGTGCTGAGCTGACCTGCACCGGTGATAACTCCTGACCTTGGTTCCTGGCTCTGATACAAATGCTTTTGAAGATGTCCTTCTGATTCAGTCCCTCCCCTCCCCCACCTCCCCAACTACAGCTCCCTCTTACTTCTCCAGGACATTTTCTTGGTTCAGGTCCAGCTTGGTGTCTCGGTAAAGAACACATGGACCTCTCCAGGTGCCCTTGACACAAAAATCCCTCCAGGCAGTCCATATCTGCTCCCTGGAACCCGGGCATCTCCTGTTTCCCCTAGACCAGTGCAGACCTGTGTCCCTCCTCACTCCAACCCCTCTCCCCTATCTCAAAGATCTCACCCCCTCCAGATCCTCCAGCAGCATCTGGGGCAGCCTGGATGCCAGAAGAAAGGGAGCTGGCACCCCAACGCCTGAATTTATAAGCTCCCAGCTCCACCCGGGGCCTGGAGGAGGGGGGAGGGTGGGGTGGGAAATGGCTGAGAGTCAGTTTACAGGCGGGACACCTAGGTGGCTGGTGGGGCGCGGGACAAGGCCTAATGAGCATTTATGAGTTTGAAGTTTTTGCCTGAGTCTATGAGAAGGAATTTCCCTCCCAGGGGCGGCTTGTCTGGGGGGTGGGGGTGGAGGAGGGAGTAGGGCAAGAGCAGAAAATTAGAGGAGACCAAAATACAGAGCCAGGGGTCTGGAGCATGTAACTGGGAATTTGGGGTCTGGAGTGTAGAAACTGGATTCTAGAGCCCAGCTTCCTGTGCTTAGATGAGGGTTCTGGATCTTGGACTCTGGAGCTGGACAGAGACCCCCCAGTTCTGGATCCCTGGTGCTGGATTCTAGACTCTTCTGCTCTGGATCATGGATCTCTGATTCTGGATTCTGAACAGTGGAATCTGGATCTGGATGTTCAATTCTGGATCTTGGATTCTGGACCTAGACACACAGTTCTGGATCTTGGAGTCCAAACCTCCCAATTCTGGATTCTGGATCTCCAATTCTGAATTCTGAGTTTGGGGCCTAGAATCAACCTCTCATGACCTGGAGTCAGGGGTGGATTTGGGAGTCTGACTTCAGGAGTTCGGGTCTGGCCATGGCCTTTGAGTGAGAGGTCTCAGGCTTAGATTCTAGATACTAGAGTCCAGACTAAGAGTTTGAAGTCTGGTGTTTGGGATATTGGACTTGAGGTCCTGGGGCCTGGAATATGAATGATGAATTTTAGATTTTCAGTTTTGGGGGCCTGGCTTCTAGAGTGTAGGTCTAGACTCTGAGGTTACATGGATAGACTCTGAAATGTGAAGTCTAGAGTTTCAAATCTATATTATGTATTTAAAAGACAGGACTGGGAGACAGGGGCCTGGCTTCCCATGAATCTGAGATTCCTAGAACCCTGACTCTAGAGCATGACTTCAGAGACTGGGAAGCTAGAGTCTTTACCCTGGATCCTGTGGTCTTTATTGTGCTGAAAATCTGAGGCTTGAAATCTGGATTCTGGAGAATGGAGATCATCAGTAAGATAACCCAAAGCTTTGGGAGTTTAGGTTTGTTTTCTAGTGTCTCAGGACCATAGAAGACCGTGAGAAACTGTCTAGAGACTATCATGGCTAGTTTAAGTAATGAGGACATACAGGGAGAAGGAGGTACTGACCTCAGATCACCCAGTGAAAGATGGGAACTGTTATAAGCATAGCTCCCCCCTGTTTCTGGAAATCTATCATGTGTATAGGAATGGGCTGCCTGACTGGGGCTGACTGTTAAGGACGTTAGAATGCTAGCCCTTGACTTCCCCACAGATAATATGGGAGAATGATGGCATCTAAGCCCCCCAGATGTCTTTCAGATATTCCAGAACCACAAGCTCTTAGTAATTCCAGAATCCTAAGGTCTCAGTCATTCTAGAACCATTGACCTTCAAAATCTCTAGAATATGAGACCTTCTGATTCTAGACTAGAAAGGCTTGTCATTGTTCAGTTGCTAAGTTGTGTCTGACTCTTTGTGACCCCATGGACGGCAGCATGCCAGACTTCCCTGTCCTTCATCATCTCCTGGAGTTTGCTCAAACTCATGTCTATTGAGTCAGTGATGCCATCCAACCATCTCATCCTTTGTCACCCCCTTCTCCTCCTGCCCTCAAACCCAAGATAGTAAATAGTCTAGGACTGCACATCTCTAGGCATTCTAGAACCCTGTCATATTCAGATGCTCTGGGACCCCGCCTATAGTCTGACTTCCCAGGCTGGAATCTACTCGAGAACTATTTTATCTCCTTTTCTTGCCACAAATTTGTGCTCAAAGCCTTTGGACTCACAGTGGGCCACTGCTTTGGCAGTTGAGCAGCCGCTGTTTATGGAGTGTTGGCCTCGCATGATCTCATTTATCGTTCTGACAGCCCCCTGAGGTGGGTATTGTTACGGCTTCCTCCTTAATATTGGGGCTTCTCTGGTGGCTCAGACAGTAAAGAATTTGCCTGCAATGCATGAGACCCAGGTTCCATTCCTGGGTTGGAAAGCGCCCCTGGAGGAGAAAATGGCCCCTCCGGTATTTTTGCCTGGATAATTCCATAGACAGAGTGACCTGGCGGGCTACAGTCCACGGGGTCGCAAAGAGTCGGACACGACTGCGTGACTACCACACACACACCATACAGAGGAGCCTGGGACCCAGAGAGGGGCATCACAGCACAGGTCACCACGGAGGGTGAGATGAATCCTGCCTTCTGTCTCTGGGAACACCTGGTTTGTCTGTTCAACTCCACCCCTGGAGCCACCTCCCTCTGCTGGAGCTGGGGTGGTGGCGAGGGTAATCATAGCAAGGGCATCTCAGGTGCCCGGCTAAGCGCTTTCCATCACCACACGTGTGTTCCTGCCCCTCCCACCAGCCCTCACAGGCGTGGACTGTGAGCGTCTCCCTGACACATATGGGATTCTGAGCTCACACCAGCGCAGCCCAGGTTCCTTCCTACCTGACCTGAGCTCACGCTCCTGGGGAGGGCGCCTCGCCTGACCCAGCCCCCGACGCGGTGATGTCAACGCCCCGCCCTCACCCCGCCCACTCGGCTGAGTCAGACGTGGGCAATCAAGGTCCCCCTGAGCATCTCCCCAGACTTTCTTCACCTCCACTGAGGCCCTCGTCCCGCCCTAGTCTTTTAACTGGGAACACTCCCTGGAGTCTTTCTTTCATCAGCTCCATGGTTCAGCTACCAGCCAAGGAGTTCTCTTCCATCTGACCCTAAACTCCAGCCTCGGGCAGCCACGCTCCTGGGAGGCACCCCCAGCCCACCTCGGGGAGGCCCCAGGTCTGTCTCAATCAGTGTGTCATAACTCTTTTCTCTCTTTCCCCAAACTCTCCTCCTCCTTCCTCCCACGTTTCCCGTCCTAGGGAGAGCCCCCACTGTCCACCCAGTCGTGTGGCCAGACTCCCGTGGGTGCTGCCCTGTTCCCTCCGTCCTCTCATCCCCTACAGCCCAGTGGTAGCCACCCCTGTCCTTCCCCTCTGTCCTCTGGGTCTGGCTCAGGTGCCCCCATCTACTCCTGGACCTCACCCCAGCCTCCATCCTGGCCTCCCATCGTCTAGTCTGCCCCTCCTGTCCATCAGAAGTTGGCCTCAGAGGATCTCTCTAGACATGCAGAGCTGACCTCGCCCCTTCCTTGCTCACAGCACTTCCAGGGGCAACTCTCCATCACCCCTGAACAGATGTCTCAGCCTGGTGTTTGAGCCCTTTTGGGATCTCCCCCCACCCCATCCCGAGGGAACAGGGGGCTTCCCAGGTGGCACTAGTGGTAAAGAATCTGCTGCCAATGCAGGAGGTGCATGAGACATGGGTTCGATCCCTGGGTCAGGAAGATCCCCTGGAGTAGGAAATGGCAACTCACTCCAATATTCTTGCCTGGAAAATTCCATAGACAGAGGAATTTAGACTGGCAGGGTATAGTTAAGGGGGTCGCAAAAAGCCAGGCACGACTAAGCACAGATGCTGAGGCAACAAGCTTCATCTTGAAGCCCCTCTACGAGGGAGACAGGCACTGCGTTCTGTCTCCCTGCCCAAGGGGAACTGAACTCTTGATGCCCCAGCAAACTCCCCATGTGGTGTTGGGTCTCTCTAATTTCATCTCTCCACAACCCCCTCCCCTTCATTATGGAACCAGTCAAATGTAATGTTTCAGGGTCCTGGCCCTGGAGTCAGACAGCCTGGGCTCAGACCCCTGCCCCACGGCTTACTATTTTTGAAATTCGTGTAAGTGCTTTCAGTCCTGCATCCTTAAAAATCAGGTGATTTTATTTAATAATAATCAGATAAAATCACAGTTTCACAAGGAATATCTAAGACAGATATGTGTAAGGAGCTAAGAGTACAGAGTAAACAATTAGTCCCACCCAGGAGCAGATAGATGGTGGGGTGGGTAGCACCCCAGAAGTTCAAGGTCACCCAGGCTGCAGGAGCTGGAGAGTGGGACAAGAGAATGATCCAGGAAGTCCTTGGCTCTTTGGGTGTGAAGCAACACCTCGCTCTAGTTATCACTGCTCATCTGTGATGGGGTCTTAGGGTGGGGAAAGGAATGGAGAACGGATGGGATTGGATGAGTTAATACGCGTAGAGCAGGTGTGTAAGTCAGAATTAGGCTGGTGTGTGAAAGACAGGTTAACAGAGGACGGGATTCAGACGTTGACTCTGACTGCAGGCAGCCAAGATTCAAATCCTCCCTCAAACACATGATGCTGTGTGTCTTTAGGCAAGTCACCTGGCCTCTCTGTGCCTCAGTAGCCTGTCTGTAAGATGAGACTAATGGTTTCTGCCTGGTCGGAGTGTTTTGAAGCATTAGTTTGTGAAATCTGTGCCTGGCACTTAATGAGTCATCCAAGCCATCATCAGTCCTGTTTTCCCACAATCTTGGGGAGGGGTGGTTGTGGGGTCTTTCTCAGAGCAGATTAGGACTTGAAGAAGCAAGGGCTCTCCCGTCTCTCAGTTTGGCACCTTTTTCTGAACCCCCTTTTCCCAGTTTACAAACGGGGAAACTGAGGCCCAGGGAATGAAAACAGATGTGTGCGTCCCCAGCTTGCGAGTGTGATTCTGAGCAGAGGGAACGCCCCAAGAACAGCTTGTTTTTTCCCTGAGACTTTTTATATTTCTTGGGCTGCGCAGGGCGGAACCGGAAGGAACCTCTTTTCTTCCTGTGGTGGGAGGGTTCCACCGCTAGGTGGCGCCACAGGCGGCTCTGAGGGACGGGGCGGGCCGGGGGCGGGGACTCCTGGGTCAGAGAGAGCGGGGTTTGGGGGACCGACTCAGAATTCTGGAGCTCGGCTTAGGGTATTTTGTCAATTCTTTGCTTAATGACACTGTGGCCAGACAATATCCTCTGTATATTAGCATTTTGAAATGTGTTGAGACTTGCTTCACGGCTCAGTATGTGGTCAATATTTGTAAATGCTGTGCAAAGTCTTTTGTTGAGGTGTATAAATATATACATATATATATATATCCCCATTGATGGGTAGGTTTTTTAAACCCACTTTTATCCATTAATTGTAAGTAATACAAATAGTCCAAAAATAGGAACAGACACTTAAAGGCGTCCTACTTTTCGCTTTTGAATACAACCCCACAGCCCAGTCACGGTGGAAGGCAGATCTCCCCAACCCTCCTGGTGGCATCTTGAAGGGGGCTGAGCGGCACGACAGGGACAGGTCAAATCTGAGATAACTACAAGCAAAGAAGCTCAGGGGACCCAAACAAGAGGATCTGCTCCAGGGGCAGGCCCCACAGCATCAGACAAATGGAGCAGGGGCCAGACCTCTGCCTCCTCTCCCCGGCTTGAATGCAAGTGTTTACCGGTATTAAAAGAAAAAAAAAAAAAGACAGAACTGAAACCCCATTTTACAAAAAGGTGACTGAGAGACAACAGTGACAAATAACCAACTGAAGCGCTGAAGGGGAAAACAAGGCTTACGTTCTGTAGACACTTGACCTGGGTGGGCGTGGGGTGCAAGACAGTCCTGGAGGGGGCGAGGGGGTTGCCTTACTGAATGAGACCTTGAGGTATATTTTTTAAATCGCGGTATACACAGTGCAAGGTGTAGATCTCAAGTGTTCAATGAGTGTTGATACATGCATGCACCCAGGTAACTCTCAATCCCATCAAATTATAAAACATTTCAGCCGACTGTATAGCACAAGAAACTCTACTCAGTACTTGTGAAAAGAATCTAAAAAATAATGGATATGTGTATCCAAATGGAGGGTGACAGGGGATGAGATGGCAGGATGGCATCAGCAGTTCAATGGACATGAACCTGGGCAAACTCCAGGAGATAGTGAAGGACAGGGAAGCCTCGTGTGCTGCAGTCAAAGAGTCAGACACGACTTAGCAACTGAACAACAACAAGCCTTTCTATTCTAGAATCTGAAGGTCTGATATTCTAGAGATTTTGAAGGTCTATGGTTCTAGAATGACTGAGACCCTAAGATTCTGGAATAACTAAGAGTCTGTGATTCTGGAATTCCTAACCACTGGACCACCACAGAAGTCCCTACTCAGCATCCTGATTTTGAGGGGCACTTATACTGTTGTATATATCAATACTTCATCTTTCTTATTACTGAGTAGCATTTTGCATTGAGTGAATAGTGCACAGTTTGTTTGCCCATTCACTCCTTCATGGACATTTGGGTTGTTTCCAATTTGGCTGCTATGAATAAAGCTCCTATGAACATTTGTGGGAGGCTTTTTCCTTTTTCCATTGCTCTTACATGAATACCTAAGAACGGACTTGCTGGTCATGGGGTAGACAAGTATGTTTATCTTCTGAGAAACTGCCAAACTGTCTTCCAAGGCAGTTGTACCATTTTATACTCCCCCGCCCCCAGAAATATATGAGAATTACAGCTGCTCTACATACCAACCAATACACCATGCTGCCCTTCTTTTTAGTCTTAGCCATTCTAGTAGATATGTATGTTTTGAAACGGTTGTATATTCTTCAGATACTGGGTGCTATGTTCTGTATATGATGACTCAATAAAGTTTATTAATCACGTTGTTCAAATCATATATGTCCTTATCCACTTTTATCTTGTTTGTTCTTTTATTTTGTCAGAGGCACCTTAAAATTCTCTTTAAGTTTTTAAAAATCTATTTCTTCTCTTTAGTTTTGGTCGCACTGAGTGGCTTGTGGGATCTTAGTTCCTCGACCAAGGATTGAACTTGTACCAGAGCTATCAACAGTGAAAGCAGAGTCCTAGCCACTGGACCACCAGGGATTTCCCCAAATCGTCTATCACGAGTGGGGATTTGTCTCTCTTGGTTATCTCATCATTTACTTTGAGGATACATTAAGAGGTACAGAAAAATTTGACTATCTCCTTAAGAATAAGTTTACAATGTATTTATGAAGATATTCCTGGATAAAAATTCTTATCAGTATATTCTATTTAGTTGTTGTTGGTTAGTCTCTAAGTCGTGTCCGACTCTTTGCCACCCCATGGACTGTAACTGGACTGCCACCAGGCTCCTCAATGCATGGGAATCTCCAGGCAAGAATACTAAGTGAGTTTCCATTTCCTTCTCCAGGAGACCTTCCAGATGCAAGGACTGAACCTGCCTCTCCTACATTGTCAGGCAGATTCTTTACCTCTGAGCCATCAGGGAAGCCCCATTGTATTTAGTATAATAACAATTCCTTATATTCTTGGGCCTTCGGTCCTCTCTCTCTCTGTCCTAACTCGCCCCTCTCTCCATCCTCAGACTCCCCTACCCCTTCCCTCCAGATTCTTGCCACCAGTCTCCAGCTACAGCAGGTGGGTCTTGAGGCAACCACAAATGAAAAATTCTTAAAATGCACCGAAGAAGACAAAACCAAAATAAGTCAACTAAAGTTGATTAAACAAAATAAGGAAATCCCATTAATTTGCCATTTGCTGATTCAACTTTTCAGAAATTGGACAACATCCACAGAATCAGTTTCTCTTAACCTCCTCCTAGCTATGTCTTCTTCCGTGGGGATCCTGTGACTCTTCTTCTGGTCAAAGGTCCCATTTCCCAGATGAAAAAACTGAGGCACAAGGAAGGCAAACTATTTGCTGGAATCCCCTGGATGGGAAAGGAAGCAAGGAGGACAGTTCGAACAGATCTGGTGCTCTCTTAGTCTTTATTTCAGGGCTTAAGGGAAGGGACAAAAATGGTGAAAACTCAACTTTCTCTACCAATGGTAAGGCGGTGTCAACATCGTGCCACTAGGGGGCACCATGTGCAGGAAAAGATTCTTGGTGGGACAGGACTCCTGGGGTTGAGGGAGCGGGGGTGGGAGTGGGGGTCTAGACTTCTGGGTCTGAGGGTGGAAGGCGCTGGGAACCCAGATTCCTGAATTCCTTCAGCAGCTTATATTTTGGGGTTCAATTTCATGAGTCCCAGTCCTAGGAGTTAACTGGCCTGGATGGTTTTCTGTATCCAGTCCGTGAACTTGCAGAGGTTGGTGTAGACGCTTGGCACGTAGGGTTGGCCACACCGGGCTTGTCCAAAGGATACCAGGCCCTGCAGGGACCCATTGCAGACCAGGGGGCCCCCAGAGTCACCCTGTTGTGGAGAGACAGAGGATAAAGAACCCAAAACACAGAGAGGTGGGGATTCCCCTGATGGTCCAGTGGTTCAGAATCCCCTTTCCAGGGCAGGCAACATAAATTCAACCCGTAGTCAGGGAACTAAGATCCCACATGCGGTGGGCAACTAACTAGAGTGGGGTAACTGACTAACGTGCCACAGCTGGAGAGACACCTGAGCACCACAAGTAGAGAAGCCAGCATGTTGCAACGGAGATCCCGCATGATGCAACTAAGACCTGAGTCAGGCGAATAGACAGACAAAACACAGAGAGATGGAGACAGGTGTGAGATCAGAAAGGAGCCAAATGAAGAGAGGCAAAGACGCATGCGAGAGAGGAAAAATGATAGCAACATATTCCTTAAAGGTTCCACTCCAGAGCCCTGATCACACCTAATCTGGCTCCCTACGTCCTAACAGCTGCCGTTTCTCTTGGGTTTGCTCCTGTTCCATCTCTGTGTCTCTCCTTTTTCTCCCACTATAGCTTATTTCTCTGTCTCAATGACTCTCAGAGTCTCTATGCATCTCTGCACCTCCTTGTATGTTGATTTCTTATCCTATTTCACTTTACATTTCATCTCTATGTGTCACTGTATCTGTTTCTCTCTGGGTGTGCATGTGAGTATGTGTGTTTCTGCCTTACTGCATCTGTCTTTATTTCTGTTTCTCACTTTCCTTGCTTCTCTTTATTCCTGTGTCTATTTCCTTTCTTTCAGTCTCTCTTACATATCTCTGTTTCTCATCCCGGGGTCCCTGTCCCCTCCCTTCTCCATCTCTCCCTGGATCTTCTCCCCTCTTCCCTTCCCCCATCTCTCACATGGCAGGAGTCCTTTTGGTCCTGGCCTCCGCCAGCACAGAACATGCTGGGGTGGTACACGTGGGCATAGAGTTCACTGCAGATCTTCTCCGACACCACTGAGATATTCACGCATTGGAGCACTTTGGGCAGTCTGCCTGGGACCCAGAACATCGGATCAGCCTCTCTGGCTGGGCAGAGAACCCCTCAGAGAGACCAGACACACTCACACTCCCGAGCTCACCATTCACCAGTCGACCCCAGCCGGAAACCAGGCAGGAATCCCCAGCGGCTGGGCATTGGGAGGCGATGCTGATGTCCTGGATAGTATCAGACTGGGGCACCGATTCTTCCAACTTGATGAGCATGAGGTCGTTGGCGAAAGATGGTTTGTTGTACTCTGGGTGCTGGATGGAGAGGTAGGCTTCTATCATCTGACTGCCTGGTTCTTGGTCGGCCTCAAGACTGTGCAGGCCCAGCCCGATGGTATAGGACCTGAAGGACACGGGGTCGGGGCATGGGGTGGCATGGGGACAGGTTAGTTCAGTGGCAGCCACGCCATTACCTCCATTCTTGTCTTCAACCACAACTCCATCTCCAGTCCCCTGCCCCACCCCCATCTTCCTTGATAAGCACTGTGCTACCCAGTCATGATTTCAAATCCTAATGCACAAGCAACAATCCAGGGACAAGAACTTGCCTTAATTTATTATATACTCAGCAGTGGAACTGAGATTTCAACCCAGGATTGTCTGAGTCTTTCCAAAGCAAGAGCTCTTGCCTCCCTCGCGAAGCCTTCCTTGAGAGCGGTTTTCACTTTTAGTACCCGGAGACTGAACCTATGAAGCCCCTCTCCTTAGCTAACAGTGCATCCAGGCCCTCCCTAGAACTCAAGCCCCGTCCCCGTCCCTTCTTCCCGCCCCCCCGCCCCCCTCCGCGCCCTGCACTCACTTCTGGAAACAATGTGCGGCTGACAGCACCCACTGCGGATGCACCAGGACGCCCCCGCAGAAAAATTCATTTTCCAAGAACAGGGCCGCCTGCCAGGGCTGCGAGTGCGGGCGGCAGTCCTCGCCGTTGATGATGCGGCTGCTGCCGCCCCAGGCGAGGGATCCTGAGGGCGGAGGCAGGGCTGGGGGAACCGGGCTCTGAACCAAATCGGGGCTTCTGGGGGCGGGGCTCAGTGTGGGGGCGTGGTCAGGACTGAGCAAAAGGCCCAGAATGCAGGACACTTACTCCTGGGGCGTGGCCACGGTTGGCGGGCGTGGTCTGGGCTTCTGCGGTGGCGAGGGGGCGTGGCTCAGGTGGAAGCAGGCGGGCTAGGGGCGGGGCTCTCAGTGTACGGGGGCGTGGTCAGAGCTGGGAGACAGACAGAAGGCGGGACTAGGCCTCTTGGGGGCGGGGTCACAGTGCACGGCGATGTGCGGTCAGGGGGGACTTGACCTCTCCGTGGTCAGAACCGCAGGGATGGAGTCAGGGATCCTGCGGGCAGTGAGAGTGCTAGGGGTGGAGTCAAGAAGGAGTGAGGAGACGGGGACAGGGTCACAGTGCGGGGCCTTTATTCCACAGATCAGGTTCCTTGGGGTGGGTTCGGGTTCACAGAGGTAGGTCATTTGTCTGGGGAGAGTTTCGGCTTCGAGTTCGTCACAGCCATCTCCCAGAACCACATTCTATCTCCCTCTCTCTCACTCTCTGACACACACACACAAGCACCACGGCAGGTTTGTACACTACTGGGGCCTCAGTCTCCCAGCACAAGCAGACACCGCCACAGTAGGTGGCAGAGGCAAGGGCGACAGAGGAAAACGCTCAGGGAGGCAGTGTCCTTATCTGTAGCCCTGGCGTCTCGCCCTCCTCGGCTCAGTCCCGTCCCCCCATGGCAGCAGAAAGCCAGCTCACACAGCAGCCCCATCACACCGTCCTGATGTAGGTCCCTGGGCCTCTGAGGATTGGAGACCTATGAAGCAGGAGCAGATTGCCAGCAATGGGTGACTCTCCTAGAAGCATAATCTCCCTTTTAGGGTTACCCCAGGCAAGGTCTGGTGGCTCAGACAGTGAAGAATCGGCCTGCAGTGCAGGAGATCCGGGTTCCATCCCTGGTTCGGGAAGATCCCCTGGAGAAGGGCATGGCTACCCACTCCAGTGTTCTTGCCTGGAGAATCCCATGGGCAGAGGACCCTGGGGACCTACAGTGCATTGGGTCGCAAAGGACAGGACACAGCTGAGCGACTAACACTTTCACACTGTCTGGCTCCAAGGTCCTCGCAGCCTCGTCACTCAGGTGCTCTCAGCATTGTCACCACGCTGGGTATCCAGAGGCACAGACTCTCAGAGCCGTTTCCCCCAATCATGCACCGACTCTCATGGGTACGACTATACACGGAGGCCTGCAAAGACCCACACATGCCAGTACACAGGTGGCACCCATACAAACACCCTGGGATACAAGGAATCACACGTGTGCATCCGGAAAGCAACCATCACACCGTACTGTCACCCACGCAGCTTCAATCAGGTCCTGGAGGACCCTGAGTCGAGCCCGCCCAGTAACAAGCCTCAGACACAATCTCACACACACACTCCTCACTCAGATACCTGTGACACCGAGGAGGAGATGCCCCAGGAACCAGCCCCAGGGGTTTCCTGCTGTGGTCATCCTTCAGCACCTGTATGAGGGTCCGTCGCTAGGGAACCAAGTCTTTCCATCAGCCTCTCTCTCCACTCCTGCCCCCCCACCCCCAGGATATTATTGCACAGCCACGGATCTATACTACCCGCTCTTCGGCACACACACATCGCAGAGTCTGAGCTCATGGCCCAGAGACCCACAGCCTGGAGAGACTGAGAGGCTGAGAGAGCAGTAGAAAGAGAGAGAGGAGTGGGTGGAGAGAAAGAGATGGAGAAAGTGTCTCTCCATCTACAGACTGGGAGACCTAGGAGGATGGAGACAGGGCCCTCAAGGATGCAGAGTAGAGGGGACATCAGAGATGGGCTGAGAATAAGAGTCTAGGAGAGAGATTCAGGGAAATAGACCAGGGGAGACACAGGGAGGACTGGAGAGACCCTCCTAACTAGAGACCTATTTGGAGGAAACAGGCCTGAAAACCCAGTCCGGAGGCTGAGAACCGCAGGGACACGGGACTGTAGGGAGAGTAGATCATGAAGACTGCTCTTAGCGGAGTGGTGGGTGGGACGCTCACCTGGTTGCCTCTGGGCTCTGGAATCCTACACTGGGCTGGGCTCCTGCCTGCTGCCTCCAGCAGGGGCCCCCTGGGGAGCTTATAAGCATCCCTGGCTGGGCTGGCCTGCCCCCTAGGGATACATTCCTGGGGCGAGGTGCTGCCAGCTTGCAGCTCAGAGCCCTCAGGCTGCCTGGTGCCAGGCTGAGCTCAGTGAGCCAGAGGGGCCAGGAGACCATGGTCTTACCGCCTCCTTCTCGCTTGGTTGCCTGTCAGCTTTCTCCTCTCTCTCTCTCCGGTTCTCCCTCCCTCTCTCTCTCTCACAAGTACACACTCTGTTTCTTTTTCTCTTATTCTCCCTCTCATTAAATCTCTCTCATCCTCCCTTCCTCCTTCTCCCTGCTGTTTCCCCAGCAGAACCCCTCTGATTCAAATCCCCAAGAGCACATTCTACCTTGGGAACCTTGCACACGTGACTGCACCCCTGTGAGCCTCCGTTTTCCCATCCGTAAAATCAGGGTGATCATTGTTCCTCTGCTTCAAAATTCTTCCAAAAGACTTTGGAGGGGTGGAGAGAATGCCTGGACACCGGGCCAAGCATGCGGTGGGCACCCAGAGAGTGGGGGGTAGGATGAAGCTTTTGCTAGTCAAAGAACAATCGAGCCCCTCAGAGGCTCCGAGCTGCGGGAAGGGACAAGCGCATTCTGATGCTTCAGAGGTGCGTGTCCTAGCCAGGTGGGGTGACTGCAAATGAGGGAGTGTCAGGGAGTCTCAGAGGAGGGGACTTTTAGGCTGAGAGGCAGTGAACTTGGCAGGAAAAAGAGAGAAGTTGGGGGAATTCCCACGTTGTCCAGTGGTTAGAACTCGGAGTTTACACTGCGATGGCCTGGGTTCAGTCCCTGGGGAATTTTCATGGCAGGGTAGAGAGTTTGGGTTTATTTTCAATGCAATGGATTTTTTTTTTTAAGATTTTGTTGTTGTTGTTGACCGTTTTTAAAGTCTTAACTGAATTAAATGCTTCAGTTTTATGTTTCTGTTTTTTTGGCTACAAGGCATGCGGGGTCTTAGCTCCCTGACCAGGGATCGAACTTGCACCCTTGGCATTAAAAAGGTGCCATCTTAACCCCTGGACCACCCGGGAAGTCCCTTAGTGCAGTGGATTTTTAAGCATGAGATAGGAGTAGTATGATCTGATTTCTTTTTAAAAAGCATTCTGCATGGAGAATGATGGAAGTGGGGTGAGATGGAAGCAGAGGAACCAGCGAGGAGGTGGGGGGTGGCAACACCCTCTCGGATTGGAGAGACTGCAGCCCCTGGGCACAGAGAACGGAGAGGGGTGGGGAGGCAAGTACCCGATGGGTGGACGGTGGGGAGGGACAAAAAAGAAGGCGTGGTGGGTGTCTGTGCCTCGGTCTGTTGGCGGTCACATTTGTGGCCACATGTGCGGAGGTGTGAGGGGGTGTGGGGGAGAAGGGCTGGGCTGAGGGCACCTGTCTGGAGCCAAGCGGTTGGATGTGTGAGCCTCAGGGGGCAGACAGAGGCTGGGTGGGTGAGGAATGGTGAGGAGTCACCCGAGGAGACATGTGTTTAGAGCCATGGGGTTGGATGAGATCACCTAAGAGGCAGGTGTGGCCTGCCCTGATGAGGGCTTATGGGGACAGCTGAGGTGATGGCTGTGCCTCCCTCCATCTCTCTTGAGCCCGTTTCCCTCTGCTTTCTCTGTCTCTGGCCCTTCCCTAGCATCTGGTGCTTTGACCCTGTCTCTGTCTACCTGCCTGTGGCATTCGGTCACCTGGGGGCAGAGAGGCCCTGGACCCTGCAGCTTTGACCATGAAGATGGAGAAGGTCAGCAGGAGGGGTGTGTGTGTAGAGGGGGTGATTCAGGGTGGACTCAGACCTCACAGCTGCTCAGACGTGACTTAGGTCTGGGTAGTGGGAAGAGGCGGGGGTTGGAGCCAGAGGGAGGGACAACCCAGTTATTTGGGGATGAATCCAAGAGTGAGCGTGTCTGTGTTTGGGGGGTTAGGTCATGTCATGGAGAAGCCTCCAGCCTGGCAAGTGGGAAAGGTTTGGAACGGGGACTCCGTGGGTGAGAACTCAGGCTGGGGTGGGGTGTAGAGAGAGACAGAGACCACGAGATGCAGAGATGGGTAAACAGACTGGGACCAGAGGCAAAGAAAACCACAGAAGGACAAAGGGAGAGACAGAGAGAGAGATGGGCTTCCCTGTTGGCTCAACAGGTAAAGAATCCGTCTGCAGTATGGGATACCTGGGTTCAGTCCCCGGTTGGGAAGATCCCCTGGGGAAGGGAACGGCTACCCACTCCAGTATTCTGGCCTGGAGAATTCCATGGGCTGTATAGTCCATGGGGTTGAAAAGAGTTGGACACGACTCAGCGACTTTTACTCATAGAGATGGAGGCAGAGACAGAGAGGAACAGAGACCACAGAGAGAACAGAGGGAAGAGATGAAGAGAGAGAGACAGACAGAGACCAAGAGACCACAGGGGGAGAGACCTAGACAGAGGCATAGATGGGTTGGGACACAGTGGGAGACAAGCAGATAGAGACACGAAAGGGAAGGCGGAGAGATGGGCAGGAACACCAATGACACAGACAGAGACTGTCTAAGCACCCTGGAAGTCATTCTAATTTCTTTTTTACTTTTAAAAGTATTTCTTTATTCAGATGCTCCAGGTCTTCATTGGGGTCCGCGGAATCTTCACTGCTGTCACACAGGATCTGTCGCTGTGGGCGGCATGCAGACTCTCTGATTTGGAGCAAGGACTCAGTTGCTGTGGAGAGTGGGCTTCACTGCCCTGCGGCATGTGGGGATCTTAGCTCCCTGACCAGGGATTGAAGCCACTTCCCTGCATTGCAAGGCAGCTTCTTAACCACTGGACTGCCAGAGAAGTCTCCCAAGTCATTTTTAAAATAGAGACCGAAGATAAGTTGTTATTTTCCCCAACTTGACCCAACCCTAGCCACCCCAGTAAGTGTCACCCCATTCACAAGTCCCCTTAAATTCTTTTCTTGGTTGTTCTAGTCCTTTGAGCAGCACCTCCAAAATGTAACTCAGACCTAACCAGGTCTCCCCACCTTGACTCCCCCTCTCCTGGCCCAGTCTTCTCTCTCTGGACTTGCTGCTTCCACCCTTGTCCATCCCAGTCTATTTCCCCAGAGAGATGTGGTTCCTGTAAACAGCTCCAGGAGCCTCCCCAGCGTCTCTCATCTTCTAGGCCCCCTTGTGTTCTGTTCCATGTGGCTTCAATACCCTTCCCTTCACTCTCTCCCTCGACTACTCCCAATGCTCCTTTTATCTTATCTCAAATGTCACTTGTTCCCAGTGGCCTTGCCCTACCCCCTCTCCTAGTCTAATCCAAGGCCCTCACTCTTCTGGGTTGTGTTTCTTTGTTTTCTTCTCAAAGCATCCCATGCATGTCTCTAGAGCCCTTGGCACAGTTTATACATGTGTTACTGTTTGTGTGTTTATTTTTCTAACATCTGCCGCTCTCATTAGCCTGGGAGTTCCATGGGGACAGGGCCCTTGTCTGTTCTGTTCACCATGGAAAATTCAAAGCTTCCCATGGAGCAGGCAGGCATCCACTAGGAGTGTGCTGAACACATGGGTAGGGAGAGAGAAACACAGACCCTAAGACAGACGCTCAGGGACAGACAGAAGGAAAGAGGAAAGAGCAGGACACAAAGACAAACAATAACAAACTTATAACAGCTTACACTTAATAATAGCTCTTTGCACTGGGATAGGAGTAGGGAACTTAATTAATTAATGTTGAGTTAATTATAATTATGAGAGAGCATACTATGGGCCTATTTTAAGTGGCTTATATGTAATAACTTTATTCACCACCACACCATGTGCTCTTATTAACTTTATACAAATGAGGAAACTGAAGCACAGAGAGGTTAAATAGTTTACCCAAGGTCACAGAGGGCTTCCCAGGTGGCACGGGTGGTAAAGAACCTGCCTGCCAATGCAGGAGACGTAAGAGGCGCGGGTTCGATCCCTGGGTCGGGAAGATCCCCTGGAGAAGGAAATGGCAACCCACTCTGGTATTCTTGCCTGGAGAATCCCATGGACAAAGGAGCCTGGTGGGCTACAGTCCATAATGTTGCAAACAGTTGGACACGACTGAAGCGACTTAGCTGCAGCAGCAAGGTCACAGAATCTGGGAAAGATGGAGATGGACAAATGGGCAGAGATGGACAGATACAGAGCAGGAGAGAGCTGGAAACATAGCGAAAGGTAGATGCTGAAAGACACACGTCTCAGGATAATAATGATTAAAAACAAAAAGATCTAATAGTTATATATCAGTTTTTACTAGGTGCCTTCATAACAGTTTTACACACACCAACTAGTTGTAATCGTCACAATAATCCCATGAGGTACCCATTATTAGGCTTAATTTTACAAACTTGGAAAGGGAGGCACAGAGAGGTCAGTCGACTCACCCAAAGTCACACAGCAAAGTGACAGTGAATCCAGGAATCGGGCTCCAGAGCCTGCATCTTGAGCTCTCTGCCACGCAGCCTCCTTCATGCACATTAGAAAACAGGAGCAGAAAGCTGAGGCATGGGTGTGCTGTCTCTGGGACACAGGTCATGGGGGTTCAGGATACACCCGGGTCCACGGCCCCTCACCTGAGCCATCTGCCCTCATCCCCACCTGCAGGTGAGGGGCAGCCTCGGCCAGAGAAGATGGAGAGCATCGCTGGGGAGGGGATGAGATGCGGCCACACCAGCCCCAAGTACCCCTCTCACTCATAACTGGAAGAGCAAGCCTCTCTTGCGCCCATAGACGAAGCTAAGAAGAGAGTCTTAAATCTCCCAGACACAGTGGGGGGTGGCCGCCTGCTCGCAAATGTCATCTGCTCTAAGGCCCAGAGCAGCCCTGACCACATTTTCAGGGGCGTCTGTCCCAGCCCTTAGGGTAGCAGTCCCCATTCTTTTGGGGACCAGGGGCCAGTTTCACAGAAGACAGTTTTTCCACAGACCGGGCAAGGGGTGCGGGGAGGATGGTTGCAGGGTGATTCAAGCACGGTACCTTTACTGTGCATTTTATTTCTATTAGTATCACATCAGCTCCGCCTGAGATCATCAAGCATTAGATCCTGGAGGTTGGGGACCCCTGCCTTAGGGAACTCACCCCCAAGTTCTACCTAGTAAACTCAGGAAACGCCTTTAGGCTGGGCCTGAACCAACTTGAGGGTGGCGGGTAGAGGGGTTTCCCCTATTTCATTCAATAACTAAAACCACATTGGCATAGATTGTATTACCTGAAGAGAAATGTTTTCCTCCCATTATTAAGGGCAATGGAGGATTTTGTAGGAAAACTGCCTGCTGAAGGCATCTCTGCTTCCTACTCCTCTCCTGGGGGAGAGAGAGGCCAACATCTGGGGTGGGGGTCCACCCCGAAGCAGGGACAACGGAGACAGGGCTTTGGGGAGGAGATTTATTGGGGTGAGAGAGTTGGAGCCTGGAGAACTACAGAGACCACAGCCTGCCCACCTGTGAGCTGGGGACAGGGCTGTGGGCTGTGGGGACCACATGGAGCATCTCCTGGACACTTTGCAGCGACAGGGTATGGGGCTGGGGGCGGTGCTCAGTGGGTGTTAAGGAGCAGGAGTTAAGACAGGAGCCCTCATGGGACTTCCCTGGTGGTCCGGCAGCTAAGACTCCATGCTCACAATGCAGGGGACGTGGGTTCAGCCTCTGGTCAGGGAACTAGACCCCACATGCCGGAACTAAGAGCTCAAATGCCACAACTACAGATCCTGAGTGTAGCAACTAAGACCTGGCACAGCCAAAAAAAAAAGACAGTAAGTAGCCCCCATGGACCAACGGCCTGGACATTCCTCTTTTTCCCTCTATTTTCAAGCTAAGTTATGTCATCCCCCTGCAGAAGGAAATGGGACCCTGCAAGTGATGGACATTTCCTGCCAGACTGGTGGAATATGGGGTTGGGGGAGGACCAGTGGGCTTGAAGCAGATTAAAGTCCATTTAGATCTTCGCTGTCCAAACAGCAGCAACCATTGGCGTCTATTGGGCACTTAAAACGTGGCCAGTGTGTGGTTAAAGAACTGGCTTTCACTGTTTAGTTAATTTCAGTGAGTTTCAGCATAAATGCCAACACTTGGTTCAATTATTGGGACAGTTTTAAGTTCCTATGGAACCAGCCGGGTACCTGAATCCACCTTTTCAACTCTAAAGTTTTACAGGCTCTAAAATAAAGACCTGGAATTCCAAATGAAAATTTAGCATTCTAATGGAGATGCTGCTGTAGGTGTGAACTAGTCACCAGATTTTTAGTTTTCTAAAATTTACTTTATTTATTTTTGTCTGTGCTGGGTCTTCCTTGCTGCTTGAGAGGTTGTTCTAGCTGCAGCGAGTGGGGACTAGTCTCTAGTAGCGGTGCCCAGGCCTCTCACTGGGGGTGGCTTCTCTTGTTGCGTAGCAACAGTAGCTACTAGAAAATTTTCAAGTACTTAGGCAGTTGCTGCTATATTTTGGTTGGACAGTGCTGGTGTGGAGGGAATAGGAATCAAAGATTAGCAACACAAAAAAGCCTAAGCACTATATAAACTGGTGTGACTGGGGACGTGAGATGGATGTGAGAGCTGGATCATAACAAAGAAGGCAGAGTGTCAAAGAATCGATGCTTTCAATTTGTGGTGCTGGAGAAGACTCTTGAGGGTCCCTCGGACTGCAAGGAGATCAAACCAGTCAATCCAAAAGGAAATCAACCTTTGAATATTCATTGGAAGTACGGATGCTGAAGCTGAAGCTTCGATACTTTGGCCACCTGATTCAAAGAGTTGATTCACTGGAAAAGACCCTGGTGCTGGAAAAGATTGAAGGCAGAAGGAGAAGAGGGTGACAGAGAATGAGATGCTTGGATGGCATCACCGACTCAATAGACATGAGTTTGAGCAAACTCTGGGAAATAGTGAAGGACGGGGAATCCTGGCGTGCTGCAGTCCATCAGTTCACAGAGGCAGACAGGACTGAGCAACTGAACGACAATGTGATGGGGGACCAGTGAGTTTCTTTTTTGTCCCCGCTGTTCTTGGCACCCACGAGTTTCACTGATCTTAAAAAAGCTCTGGAAATGGCAGATTTTTTGTCTGGGCTGATCCACAAATAGCCTTCAACTGTAAGATAGACCTCTCTAAGGCATATACCTGATCCAAAAGACTTCTGATTGCACTCAGAATAGACGTTAGAAAACTTCCAGGACCCAAAGGCCCAACCACACTCTATGATCCTTTGTCCTAGGTTTTCCACAAACCCTTAACTCAATGTCCTCAACATCCTATGAAATAATGTTATCACCCCCACTTTACAGATGGAAAAAATGAGGCACAGAGAAGCAAAGAGTCATATGCAGTTGATCAATCTGGGAAGATCCCCTGGAGTAAGAAATCGGTTGGAGGTGGGTTTGAAGATGGGCTTCCCACGTGGCGCTAGCGGTCTGCCAGTGCAGGAGACATAAAAGACGCAGGTTCGATCCCTGGGTCTGGAAGATCCCCTGGAGGAGGGCATGGCAACCCACTCCAGTGTTCTCCCCGGAGAATCCCATGGACAGAGGAGCCTGGACGGGCTACAGTCCCTGGGGTCGCAAACAGTCGGACACAGCTGAAGCCTCTGAGCACAGGTCGGCAGGCGAGCTGGTAATCTTCCGAGCTGCAATTCTGACATCGCCCCTCTCTGTGCCCAACGACTGTGCAACACTGCCCCCTTGTGGATCCGGAGGCACACACACGGAGAGAGTTCCGAGGTTGGGAGGGGGTCAGGGACAAAGGAGGGCCCCAGGGTCCCTTGGGTAGCTCGCCCTGGGCCCCGGCACCCAGCTCTGGACCCATACGTGGGAGCAGAGGAGGCAGGTGCAACCCGGGCTGGTGACGGGAGCAGGGACCGCCACGTGAGCTTTGCCCCTGCAGAGCTCTGAGCCTTGCACTCTGTGAACTTGGGTCTTGATCCTGACCTTGGGTGTATCAGGCACTAATAGAGAAGGGCTCAGAAATCTGACCTCTGGAGTCAGATTTGCTCCGGCAAGAACTTGGGTGAGCCCCGGAGTGTTTCTGGTCTTAGAGGTCAGCCACTGTTATCTCCAATTATTGCTACTAATACAATGAGTCCAAGAGGACACTGTTTATTTATTTACTTTATCTCTGGTTATTTATTTGCTTATTTATTTGTGAGAGCTTAGTTCCCGGACCAGGGATCAAACCCAGGCCCGCAGCAGTCAAAGTGCTGAGTCCTAACCACTGAACCTCCAGGGAATTCCCATCTCTGTTTATTCTTGAATCATGGTGACCCTGGGTGTCTTCCAGAACCATGTGCTCTGTGCACCCAGATACCCGGAAATGATCATGCTAAAATAATGGAGATAATAAAAGTAATGAAGATAATAAATCCCTCCCATGCATTGAGTGGGCTTCCCTTATAGCGCAGCCGGTAAAGATTCTGCCTGCAATGCAGGAGTGAAGTGAAGTGACTCAGTCGTGTCCAACTCTTTGCGACCCCACGGACTGTAGCCTATCAGGCTCTTCTGTCCATGGGATTTTCCAGGCAAGAGTACTAGAGTGGGTTGCCATTTCCTGCCCCAGGGATCTTCCTCACCCAGGGATCGAACCCCGGTCTCCCACATTGTAGGCAGATGCTTTTACTATCTGAGCCACCAGGGAAGCCACAGGTTTAATTCCTGGGTTGGGAAGATCCCCTGGAGAAGGAAATGGCAACCCACTCCAGTTATTCTTGCCTGGAGAATCCCATGGACAGAGGGGACACGGACATGGGGTCCCAAGAGTCCGTGGGGTCCCAAGAGTCGGACACGACTGAGCGGCTAAACTGCCATGCATGTTTTGCTTGCGTTATTGTTCTCAATCTCAGGGGATAAGATAATGAGCCTGTCTTTTTACAAAAGCAGAGATAGGTTCAGAAATGTGACTTCCCCATTATAAGAGGAAATCAGTTTTTCTCAGAAAACTCCTCGCTGGCTATATTTGTTAGGGCGGCGGGGGAGGTGAAAACAAAGTCCTTTGTTTTTACCTACTTGGGGGAACATGTTAACATTAATGGTTACCATATGCTGAGTGCACGCTCTGTGAGATTGTTTCAACAGCTTCACTCAGATTAATTTGCTAATATGCCCATTAACCTTAAGAAGTCGCTGCTATTGTCTGTCTCCACTCTAAGCAGGGAGAAACCCAGGCGAAGAGAGATTAGTCACCTTCCGAGGCTATCACAGTTAAGAAATAGCTGGGTTTGAACCCAGGGAGAGTTGCATGAGAATCTGTGTGTGTGTGTGTGTGTAACGTCATTCCCGCTTCACTTTTCAAAAGCAGAAACAAGTAGATTTATTTAAATAAAAACATTCATTTATCTACGTGGCTGTGTCAAGTCTTTGCTGCTGCGGGTGGGATCTTGACTGTGTCATGCAGGGTCTTTCTTGGGGAGCAGGGACTCTCTAGCTGCGGCTCCAGAGCTTCTGCAGCTCGTGGGAATCTTAGTTCCCTGACCAGGGATCAAACCGGAGTCCCCTGCATTGCAAGGCAGATTTTTTTTTTATGTTGGGTTTTTTGTTTTTATTTTTAAAATCATTTAACTTATTTATTTATGTTTATTTTTGGCTGCCCTGGGTCTTTGTTGCTTCCTGCAGGCTTTTTCTAGTTGTGGCCAGTGGAGGCGACTCTCGAGTTGAGAGGCGCGGGTTTCTCTTGGCAGCGTCTTCTCTTGTCGTGGAGCACACGCTTTTCTCATTGCAGCTTGCATGCCCTACAGCGTGGGCTCAGTAGCTGTGGCGCACTGGGCTTAGCTGCTCCTGGCACATGGGATCTTCCCCGGCCAGGGATCCAGCCCGTGTCCCCTGCGCTGGTAGGTGGATTCCTATCCATTTGTCACCAGGGAAATCTTCCAGGAGGGTTCTTGACCAGTGGACCACCAGGGGAGTCTCTCCGATTTCATTTTTGAATAGATACTGCTTCCACATGGCACAGAAACAAAGTATGTTTATTAAAAACGTACAGAGTGATAAACCTTCATCGTGACCTTGCCTGCCTATGATCCTGTCCTTGCCCCTTCTTTCAAGCATAACGACTAGAATTTCTTTCCTGGGTCATCTTCAAGGGTTTCACTGCACATGAACCATTAAATGCAGAGATGCCTTCTCATTTTTGTCTTGGTTTTAGCCACCAGGCTGGGCTTCTTGAAAAGTAAGGTGTCTCCTGGTGTTCAAAATATCTGATGAAATGAACCATTTAGACACTGAGAAAACAAATTGAATTTGAGAAAGTCTAACTCTTGGGCCTACATAAATGAACAGGGTCTTTGCTACATCTCCAGGGGAGATGATGTGGCTAAACAAAGAATAGCTCCTTATCTCATGTGACTGCCATCAAAGTGCATTATAAATAGTAAAGTTTTGGGAAATGGCAATACACAGTTTATGAGAATTACAATAGATCTACATTTGTTTCTACTGTATCTTTAAGGCTGGTCTAAGCGTCACAGGCAGCTAACAATACGGGTACATGAGAAAAAAAATAAAACACAACATTTGGTGAATTCTTTTTCCTGATATAAGCATCAAAAAAACTTGTAATGCTGAGTTAGTTTCAAGGTTTGTGCAACACTGTTTAGATAATTACGTAAGTTATGAAACAATGGCTGGTGTGAAAATTAAAGGTGATTCATAATTACATCTATGAACATAAAGCTCTCTATTGGGAACACTTCCAGGCTGGGAGAACTCAGTGGGAGGCATTCCTCCACCCACACCCAAGGGACCTTGCTACTCACTCTTTGGTGACTGCCATTGTTCAGTTGCTCAGTCTTGTCCAACTCTTTGTGACTCCATGAACTGCAGGCTCCTCTGTCCTCCACTGTCTCCCAGAGCTTGCTCAATTTCATGTCCATCGAGTTGGTGAGGCTTTCTAACCATCTCGTCCTCTGTTATCCCCTTCTCCTCCTGCCTTCAATCTTTCCCAGCATCAGGGTCTTTTCCAGTCAGTTGGCTCTTCGGATCAGGTGGCCAAAGTATTGAAGCTTCAGCATCAGCATCAGTCCTTCCAATGAATATTCAGGGTTGATTTCCTTTCGGATTGACTGGTTTGGTCTCCTTGCAGTCCGAGGGACTCTCAAGAGGCTTCTCCAGCACCACAGTTCAAAAGCATCAATTCTTCCATGCTCAGCCTTCTTTATGGCCCAAGTCTCCCATCTGTACATGACTAGTGGAAGAAACCATAGCTTTGACTATATGGACCTTTGTTGGCAAAATGATGTCTCTGCTTTTTAATATGCTGTCTGGTTTCGTCATAGCTTTCCTTCCAAGGAGCAAGCGTCTTTTCATTTCATGACTGCAGTTACCGTCCTGTGGGTGGAAAGAGAACACTGAAAGTAGAACAAATAAGACAATGAAAAGTGCACATAGAGAGATCTAGAACAGGGACCACAATACCTGCCCAACGCAGAAATATCTACGTTGTTGGTTGCAGTATGCAGGAGCGTTAGTTGGGTCTAAAGCTCTAAAGTCATGAAAACTCATGAGTTGCAGCAAGTGGGATCTAGTTCTCTGATCAGGGATCGAACTTGCACCCCCTGCATAGGGAGCATGAGGTCTTAGCCACTGAACCACCTGGGAAGTCCCCCAAGCTTCAGTTTTGCAAGATGAAAAAGTTTTGGAGATCAGTCGTACGATGATGTGAATGTACTTAGCACTATCAAACCACACACTTAAAAGTGCACAAGATGGTACATAATTTTACATTGTGTATTTCTACCGTAAAATATCAAAAAAAGACCTGATACTGGAGTTTGTTACAAAGTTTGTGACACATCATTTAGTTACTTAACATGAGTTACAAAACAGTGACTCAGAGTGAAAATTACAGATGACTCTCGTTATCAGCGCAGGTAAAGATACAGCTCCAAAGCTTCCCTGGCATATTTATTAAGGTACATTGTTTTTAAAAGCTATAAAAGCTCTGGACAAAGTCCTCATTGTGAAGATGAACAGTTTCACTCTTCGTCTAATGCCCTGCAGGGGTGCTTTGGTAGAGTCAGTTCTTGACAGTTTTACTTGAGTGTGTGTGTGTGTGTGTGTGTGTGTGTGTTAGTCGCTCAATCGTGTCCAACTTTTCACGACCCCATGGACTGTAGCCCTCCAGGCTCCTCTGTCCATGGGATTCTCCAGGCAAGAATACTGGAGTGGGTGGCCATTCCCTTCTCCAGAGGATCTTCCTGACCCAGGGATGGAACCTGCATCTCTTAAGTCTCCTGCATTGGCAGGAGTGCCCATTACCACTGGCATTACCACCAGTGCCACTCAATGCCTCGACAGCACACATAGGAAAATGTCCACATCGGCTTTCTCTGGATGGTTGAATCAATATGTGGTTTTATTTTCTTCATTCACATACCTCCATGTACAGTGTTCCTCCATGTTCCACGTGTTCCTTACACGTGTTCCTCCGTGTAACTAAATAGTTGATGAGAGAATTTTTAAATAGAAGAGTTCCAGATCATAAATATAGGAGAGTGATAGTTATAAAAATCATTATTTTGCAACCTGTAACAAAGCAGTGCATCTGGGCTAGGGTCATAGTTGACTGTTAAAGCCAGTAGGTGGAAAGCAGATGGGAACTCTATAATATATGGGTCAGGCTGACAACACTGGAATCCTAACATCGCAAAGAGAGACAAATCAACAGCAAGTATCTCTTGACAGAACAGACATGGAAGTAGCTTTGAAATATTTGAATCTCCTGAAGGAGATCGTGCTTTTTGCTCCAACTATCAGAGGATGGAGAAACACGTTAAATAGGCCCACAGGGAGCCAATCAGGAGAATCTGAGATGTGCAAACCTCCAGGATGAGCAACCTGTTTTCATCAACAATAAACACATTGTTCAAGATTGGGAAAGGAGTATGTCAAGGCTGTATGTTGTCACCCTGTTTATTTAACTTCTATGCAGAGTACCTCATGTGAAATGCCTGGCTGGATGAATCACATGCTGGAATCAAGATTGCTGGGAGAAATATCAACAACTTCAGATATGCAGGTGATACTACTCTAATGGCAGAAAGTGAAGAAGAACTAAAGAGCCTCTTGATGAGGATGAAAAAGGACAGTGAAAAAGCTGGCTTAAAACCCAACATTCCAAAAACTAAGAGAGAAAGTGGAAACAGTGACAGATTTTATTTTCTTGAGCTCCAGAATCACTTTGGACAGAGAATACAGCCATGAAACTAAAAGAAGCTTACTCCTTGGAAGAAAAACTATGACAAACCTAGATTGCATATTAAAAAGCAGACACATCACTTTGCTGATAAACATGCATATAGTCAGAGCTATGTTTTTTCCAGTAGTCATGTACGAATGTGAGCGTTGGACCCTAAAGAAGACTGAGCAACGAAGAATTGATGCTTTTAAATTGTGGTGCTGGAGAAGACTCTTGAGAGCCCCTTGAACTGCAAGGAGAGCAAACCAGTTAATCTGAAAGGAAATCAACTATGAATATTCATTGGAAGGACTGATGCTGAAGCTCCAATACTTTGGCCACCTGATGTGAAAAGCCGATTCACTGAGAAAGACCCTGATCCTGGGAGAGATTGAAGGCAGGAGGAGAAGGGGATGACAGAGTTTGAGATGGTTGGATGGCATCACCGACTTGATGGACATGAGTCTAAATAAACTCCGGGAGATAGTGAAGGATGGGAAAGCTTGGCATGCTGCAGTCCATGGGATTGCAAAGAGTGGGACACGAGTTAGTGGCTGAACAACAACCAAGCCTTTATCAGTATGTAGAACATTTATTGTCACTTCCTGCCAGCACGCCAGCAAGCAGTATTCTGATTCCTTTCCACTATAGGTTAGTTTTGCTTGCTGTTCATATAAATGGAGATACAAATACATTCCGTTCGTGTAAGGCGCTTTCATCCTGAGATCCACTCAGTGGTAGTTTGTTCCTTTCAATGACTAAGGGACACCCCATTGTTGGACTCCACCACAGTCCATCTCCCATCGATGGACACTTGGGATGCTTCCAGTCCTCTCCAAATAAAGCTGCTATGAACATCTGTCTGGTGGTTTTCGGTTGCACTTCTCTCATGATTAAAGATGTTGAGATCTTTTCACTTGCTTTTTGCCCATTTGCCTGTCTTCTGTTGTAAGTTCAGTTCAGGCGCTCAGTCGTGTTCGACCCCATGGACTGCAGCACGCCAGGCTTCCCAGTCCAGCACCAACTCCCCAAGCTTGCTCAAACTTTCTGTTGTAAAGTAGACCTATCTTTGATATTTTTTGTCTCAAAGAGAGGAATCTTGGATTTCCCTGGTGGTCCAGTGGTTAAGAATCCATCTGCCAACATAGGGGGCACTGGTTAATTCGCTGGTCCTGGAAGATCCCACATGCTGCAGGGCAACTAAGCCTGCACGACACGACGACTGAGCCCGTGCACTGCAAATACCGAAGGCTGTGTGCCTACAGCCTGTGTTCTGCAAACGAGAGAAATCAGAGCAATGAGAAGCCCGCGCATCTAGCAAGACGAGGGCAAAGAAAAGCCTGTGCGCAGCCTAATTAAATAAATTAAATTAAGAAAGAAAGGGGTCTTGATACATTTTCTAGTACCCTTATTTAACTTCCCTGGTGGCTCAGATAGTAAAGAATCTGCCTGCAATGCAGGAGACCTGGGTTCTATCCTGGGGTCAGGAACATCCCCTAGAGAAGGAAATGGAAACCCGCTCCAGTCTTCTTGCCTGGAGAATCTTATGGACAGAGGAGCCTGGTGGGCTACAGCCCATGGGGTCGCAAAGAATCAGACACGACTGAACGACTAACACTTAACCTAACTGACACAGATGATCAACCTTCCCATGTATATTCGTTTTCAGGGACTGCTGTAAAAAGGTATCACAAGCTGGGTGTCTGAAAACAACAGAAATTCATTCTCTTACAGTTTTGAAGGCCAGAAGTCCAAAGTCAAGGTGTCTGCAGGGCTGTGCTCCCTCAGAAACCAGGGGTGAAATCTTTCCTTGCCTCTTCCAGCTTCTGCTGGCGGCCGGCAGTGTTTGGCTTGCAGCTAGCTGTACCCCTCCATCTCTGCCTCCGTCTTCACGAGGCGTTCTCCCCCGTGAATCTGTCTTCACATCGTCTTCCCTCTTCTCATAAAGACACCGGTTTTATTGGATTCAGGTCCACCCTACTTCGGTATGAACTCAACTAATTACATCCGCAGTGACCCTGTTTCCAAATACGATCACATTCTGAAGTACTGGGGATTAGGACCTCGACATATCTTTCGGGGGAACACCACTCAACCCATAATATTATCAATTCGGTGATCTGCCCCCCCCTCCCCCAATTATGTCTAGGCGTTCGCTGTCTTCGAAACTGGGCTGCATTCTCAAAGTGGTAGGATGTTTTTTCCTGCACCAACCCTGGGGCAGACGCTGGGCAAGAGGTGGCTTTGTCATCTCGGTGTTACCCGTAAGGAGTTTGATTCCATCCACGGCTCAGACGGGTAGAGGAACTTGCTCAAAGTTAGCGGAGGAACTGGTCCTCAGGGTTCTAGGACTCCAAAAAAGTCCGGCCAAGTTCACGGCTTCCCCTAGGCGTTTCCTCAAGGGGCCTCGAGGTGGCGCCAGAGAGCAAACGGTGGATTCGAACACCCCGGCTTTTAAAACGCCTTCCTGGGCGCACCTCAGACCTGAACGTGAACCACCGGGAGATCTTGCAACTCTTGATTCAGTTGGTCCGAGGAGGGGGCCAGGAATTGACTCTTCACAGGCACCCAGAGGATGCCGATAGGCAAGGGCTGAAGGATCGATGCCTGTCCTCGCAATTGTACAGGGCATCTTAGGAAACTCAGTAATGTTAATAACCGTTACGGAAACAACTATTTTCACATGCTCCTTCTGTGCCCAGCTCTCTGCGCTTCCCTTTAAGCGTACGTTCTCTCCTTCAATGCTCATGGTAGCTCCGTGAGATCGTCCCACCGGAACGAAACAGGAAGAGGATGCCAGTCTGCGCATCCGTTCCCTCTTTACTACCAGACAGACCCTACCCATGGGAAGACTCAGCGCAGGGGCTGAGGGAGAAGAGATGCGAACTCTGGAGGCTGGTGGCAAGGCCACAGGGTTTGGGAGTGGGGGAGAGACACTTAAGCATCTAGAAGTGCAGGGAGAACTAGATCAGGGTCAGCCAAGGAAATCTGGGGTCCAGGATTGCCCCTCTCCCAACTAAAGCTCACTGTAGGAATCCTTCCTACCTCACTGTTTCTTCGTGTGCCTCTCTTTCCTCTGTCTAACCACCGTCTGCCTACCGATCTAGTATCGATCTTACCGAGTCTCTCTCTCCATCCCCCTCAGTCCTTCTTCTCTATAGTTCTGTTTTAGTCTTTCTTTGAGGTTTCCCAAAGGGCTGGCTCCTTCTTCTCCACTCTTTAAATCTATCTGACTTTAAATCTCTTTTAACCTTTTTTTCTTTCGTCCCCCCTCCCCCCACTTAAAAAAAAAAGATTTCTCTCTCTCTCTCTCTCTTTTGATGTGGATCATTTTGTTGTTCAGTCCGACTCTTTGTGACCCCATGGATGGCAGCAGGCCAGGCTTCCCTGTCCTTCACCATCTCCAGGGGTTTGCTCAGAGTCATGTCCATTGAGTTGGTGATGCCATTCAATCATCTCATCCTCTTTAGAAGTCTTTATTGAATTCGCTACACTATTGCTTCTGTGTTTTAGATTTTTGACCACGAGGCATGTGGGATCTTAAGCTCCCTGACCAGGGATCGAACCCACATCCCCTGCATTGGAAGGCGAAGTCTTAGCCACTGGACCCCCAGGGAAGTCCCAGCCTCTCTTTCTTTAAAGTTCTCAGTCTCCCGCCTCCTCTCTTTCTCCCCCCATCCCTACGCGCCCTTCCCATCATTGCTCATCTCCCTTGTTTGGCTCCATGTCCCTCTGTTTGCTTTTGTTGGCCCAAGTGCTTTGTGGTTTCGGGCACAAGCTCAGGACTCCCACTCCTTGGGTCACATCCTAGCTCTGCCACGTACCAGCTGTAGAAATGGAGCTGGATTTACCCAGCCTCATTGCCCCTCAGCCTCCTGATTTGTTGAGAGCCTTCCTCCAGGGAGGCTGCCATCAGAACCAGAGAGACGAGGCATGCAATGCATGCGGCGAGGTGTCTGGCACTCAGTAAAGCATCATCAGCATCATTATTATTATTATTACTAATACAAGGTAACCCACTGTCAGCCTCTCTGGGGCCAACAATTAGGTGCTTATCTGGTGTGTGGAATGCATGAGGAAGATCCTCCCACCACCAAAATTGGGGCCACTCCCTGACCTCGGTTTCTAGCCTGGATCAGGCACCCCCAAGAGTGAGGGCACCGGGCGGAGGACACACCAGCTTTCTGTGGACACACCCGATGACACTTTTCGCCCTTGGTCTCGGCTTCTCCGAGCCAACCCCGTGCCGTTGGTGTGTGTGCTGGGCGGGATCAAACAAGAAGCAGCTGTGTCAGGTTAGATTCAGAGTCTCATTTAACGAGTGAGGGATACACGGTGTTATCAGAATGTGGCCATGGTGATTAGAAACAGCACACACAGCTTCCACAGTCTTGCAAGTTTGTGCAAGATGTCGCTTGATCATTTGATGAGTTTATTTATTTATTTCTTTTGCTGCCTTTAGACCTTAGGTCAGAGGTTGAATATCATACACACATCATTATGAACATTGTCATTGCTGGTTTGCATGGAATCCCTCTTTCACCTGTCTCCTCTCCCTCCTTCCTTCCATCCTTCCCTCTCTGTCTTCTCTCTCCCCCTCTCTTCCTTCCTTCCTCTTTCCTGCCCTCCTTCAGCCTCATAAACTATGTCATGTAGCTCTTATATGTATTTTTAACTTATGTCACTAGTGTTGGATTACCCATCTCCCTCTCCTCCAAGTCACTTTTCAAACAAGTGCTGTGTTTCTAAGACCCTTCCATGCCCTTCGTGTTCCTGCGTCTGCCTTGTTGCAGGAACTCCACGGAGGGTGTCCCCACATTCACCCGAGAGTCTCCCTTGGGATAGACACTCCATAGCTGCCAACTATGAGACACCACAAAGAACACTGTGGGGCACATCCTTGTATGTGGCCCTTTGTGGGTGTGTAAGAATTTCTTTGGGATGGGTAGCCAGGGGAGAAATGGCTGAATCATGGGGTGTGTGTATACTTAATTTGATGAAATAGTGCCAGAATCCTTCCTCAGAATTGAAATCGGGAGGGAGGAGGGAGGGGGGACCCGGAGGGGAAGCATATGTAAACCCATGGTGATATCATGACAATGTATGGCAAAAACAATAATAAAAAAAAAAAAAGAATTGAAACCACCACACGTCCCCAAGTGGTGCCTTAATATTCTAATGTCTACACATCCCTAACAATACTTCTCACTACGCATCCTCCTAATTTTCTCCACCCTAATGAGTGTAAAGCAGTATCTTCTTGTTTCAGTTTACATTTCTATCATAACTAATGAGTTTGAACATCTCCTCATTTGCATAGCTTTTTTGCAAATTGCCTATTCAAATCCTTTACCTATTTTCCCCTAAAAGTGTCCATCTTATTGCTTATCAATTCACAGGTAGTTCTTCTTGTTGTTCAGTCAATAAGTCAAGTGGTGTCCAACTCTTTGCGACCCCATGGACTGCAGCATGCCAGGTTTCCCTGTCCCTCACTGTCTCCCCAACTTTCCTCAAACTAACGTCCATTGATTCAATGATGCCATCCAGCCATCTCATCCTCTGCCGTCCCCTTCTCCTCCTGCCCTCAATCTTTCCTAGCATCAGGGTCTTTTCCAGTGAGTCGGCTCTTTGCATTAGGTGGCCAAAGTATTGAAGCTTCAGCTTCAGCATCAGTCCTTCAGGACTGATTTCCTTTAGGATGGACTGGTTTGATCTCCTGGCAATCCAAGGGATGCTCAAGAGTCTTCCCAGCACCACAATTTGAAAGCATCATTTCTTAAGTGCTCAGCCTACTATAAGCATTGGTCTCTTTTCCATCTTTTCCCCTAGTTCATGTTTGATTTTACAAATAATTTCGCCCATTCTGGCAAATGTCTATTAAAGGTCTGTTTTACCCTCCTTTAAACCCAAATTCTTAGTTTTGTTATAATCAACTTAATCAATGTTTTGTTCTAATATCTTTGCTTTTAAAGTCTTAAGAAATCATTCCTTGTCCCAGAGATTCAAAGATACTCTCCTTGATTTTTTTCTACTGATTTTATAACTATATCTCTTTCATATTGGTCTCTAATACTTCTAGACTTCACTTTCTTGTGTGGTGTCAGGTAGGAATCTGGTTTATTTTCCTCCTCATAATGAGCCAATTTTCTTAATACCATTAATTAAGTGTACCGTATTTCCCCTATAATAAATAGGGTTAAGAAAACTATTAAATTCTCTATTAAAATTTATCCTATTAATTTGAGTTGCTACTTTATCATATTTTATATATTATTTTCTACAATAATACTTTATATAATATTACATTGAGTTCCAATGAGTTTTTTCTGAGCTCCTTCTCTGTGTCACTGACCCATTTATCTGTTCTTTCACTAATGCCTCACTTAAAAAAATGCATTCCTTTTGTTTTGTAGTATGTCTAGTAGGGCAAGAAGCTTATTTCTTGCACCACCATAACCCTATTCTCATTGCTTACATCACTGTGCAGGAAACACACTGATCCTCTCCACCCTTCATGGGAACTATTTACCGACACCTGCCCCATCCTGGCCTCCCTGTCGGAAAAGACACATCCTCACTCAGAAACAGAGTCGAACCTGCCAAGGAAAATCTGCGCAACGTCTTTGCTCAGCTTTTAGTTCCTGGAAACTATTTTCCCTACCATCTCCTCTGTATCAGCATACTAAAAACCAACTCCAGTAGCTCAGACACTTGAAATTTTTTTTAAAAATACATGTATTTATTTGTTTCATTTTTGGCTGCACTCGGCCTTTCTTGTGGCTAGTGGGGTTTCTCTAGGCGAGCAAGCAGTGGCTACTGCGTAGGTGAGGTGCACAGGCCAGGGCCTGCTCTCCTTGCAGAGCATGGGGCTCTAGGCAGGCAGGCTCAGTTGCCCCTTGGCACCTGGGACCTTCCCAGACCAGCAATCAAACCCGTGTCCCTTGCATTCCAAGGCGGATTCTTAACCCCCGGACCCCCAGGGAAGCCCTGACACTTGAGGTTTTATTCTCTGTTTCGAGCCTAGATGTTGGAAGTCCATGCCTGAAGCAGATACTTAGGCGAGTCACCAAGAATGCAAGATTCCTCTTGCTCCTTGCGACCCAATCTTTATCCTGTGATTTTTATCCTCAAAGTGGCTGATCTGCCTCTGGGCACCTACATGCCAGGTGTGAAGAGGAGGAAAGTCCAAACATGATACTCTCCCTTTTATCAGCAAAAGAAAACCCAGCTGCTAGTTTTCAGCTGCTGTCTTACTGCGTAGAACTGGATCCCGTGGCCACCCAGAGGTTGGGTGAACGTCTTTACTTAGGTCACGTGCCGCGCCACGGCAACAGAGGGTCTCAGGTGGTGATGCGGTGCCGAGAGCCACGACCACCTCTGACTTCTGTCTCCTGGCCCACACACTTCCGCTCTGATCTCCGGCTGACCCTGGAGTCTAAATCCACCCAAGACACCTCTGGGTTCTCCCATCAGGAGAAAGAAGAAAGCAGATGGGCTGGGTGAAGAATCAAAGCACACAGCCTCTCCTAAACTCTTCTCACCATCGTTTTGTTTTTGCAATTTGGGGGTGGTGGTGGTAATATTTATTTATTTGGCTGCATCCGGTCTTAGTTGCGGCATGTAGGATCTATTTCCCTGACCAGGGATGGAACCCAGGCCCCCTGCCTGGGGAGCGCCCAGTCTTAGCCTTTGGACCACCAGGCAAGTGCAACGAATGTTACATCAGGAAAAACGTAAACTGTTCAAAACTACTGAAGAACCTAGAAACTACTCCAGTACTTATCCAAAGTAAAAATGGGTAAGTTGAAGTATGCTTACACAATACATACAGGGCAACAGTGAGAAGGAAACGTTCACATCTATAGACAAAAATCTGGCTGAACTGAGGGCAAATGCAATACTGAACTCTGGATTCTGAAGACCAAAGCTCCTGTCCCCAGATGAGTTTCCTCCACTGCCACACCCTGCAGCCTTCTCAGGGGCACTGCCCAGTGGGTTGGGGCTGAAGGAGGGGTGATGGACTGCTTGGCCCGTACTAGGTGGCCCCACCTCCTTAGCCATAGCTGATTGGATCCAGAGTCAGCACCGACCCACGAGCCGCCAATCAGATGTTTTCCTCTCCGTGGACTGTGCACTAAGACAACCCAATCACTGGAGCCAGCCGTCCCGGAAGTGACTAGAAAACAGAGGGGGCCCCTTGCAGAAAACGAGAGGAGACCATGAAAGCAAGATTGCATGGGGAAAGAGAGAGCCGTCCCAGAGGCAACTATCTGTCCTATCGTTTTCCAACTGCAAGTCGTGGACAGTCTGTTGATAATGCTCCTCCCTTTTTAACTTTGGCCAAGAAGCTGCTCCATTTTGGAGCTGGAATGACCTGCTTAGCACTGTCACCAGCCGGCTTTAAAACCTCTGGTGGCTTCCCTATCTTTTAGGGAAACAAACAAACCAGCTTCCAGGTATATCCCAGACATTCACGGAGCTGGTCACTTCTCATCTCACACACTGTCGCTGTTAAGTCGCTAAGCCAAGTCTGACTATTTCGGACCCCATGGACTGTAGCCCACCAGCCTCTTCTGGCCATGGGATTTTCCAGGTAAGAATACTGGAGTGGGCTGCCATTTCCTTCTCCAGAGGACCTTTCCAACACAGGGATAGAACCTGCGTCTCCTGCATTAGCAGACAGATTCTTTACCATTGAGCCCCCAGAGAAACCCTTCATCTCGCAGGTCTCAGCTCAAATGCCTCCTCCTCTGAGAGGCCCTTTACATCAGTTTCTTGTTGCTGATGTAACAGATGATCACAAACTTAGTATCGTACAACAGAAATTACTGTCTTAGGGTTCTGGAGGTCACATGTTCACAACGTTGTCTCACAGGGCTAAAATCAAGGCACTGGCAGACAGGACTGAATTCCTTTTGGGAGCTCTAGGGGAAAATCCATTTCTGTGCCTTTTTTCATTATCTGCATTCCTCGGCTCACGACCTCTTCCTTCATCTTCAAAGCCGTCAGCATAGCATCGTCCAGTCTCTCATTTTGACTCCCTACCCTGCTTCCTTCTTATAAGGGTGCTTTGGATTATATTGGCCTCTCCCTCTCAAAATTCTTAATTTAATCACAGCTGCAAAATCCTTTGCCATATAAAGTCATGGGGCTTCCCTGGTGGCTCAGACAGTAAAGAACCTGCCAGCAATGTGGGAGACCTGGGTTCGAATCCTGGGTCGGGAAGAACCCCTGAAGAAGGAAATGGCAACCCACTCCAGTATTCTTGCCTGGAAAATCCCACAGACAGAGGAGCCTGGTGTGCTACAGTCCATGGGGTGGCAAAGAGTAGCACACGACTGAGCGACTAACACACACATTAAGTCACATATTTCCAGATTCCAAGGATTAGGATGTGGACACCTTTAAGGGTGGCTACTGCCCCCCCCACCCTTCCGACCATCCAATATAAACACATCTTCCCCCCAATGTTCTTTTTCTTCCCCCATGCCCTGTTCTCCTTGTATTCCTCTCACTTACATACTTATTAGAATATAAAATGTGTGTATCTTTTCTGTTCTGCCCGCTCTAGTATCCTCAGCATGCAGACCCATTCCTGGCAGGAAATCGTCAGTCGATCAGCATTTGTGAATCAATTGAAAAGCTGATCGCTGATCGAAAGAATCTCTGTTTCCTGCAATTGCAATGATGACCCAACAGAGCAAACAGCAACGCAGGGGGGCCAGTGACTTGTTCCTGGCTGCCCCGTCTTTCAAGGAAGAGACAGTACACATGGAGCCCCCTTCTCAGATGCTTTATTTCTGGGATCAAATCTGGGTCACAGCTGCAGAGAAGGTGGACTCTGGACCTGAGGAAGGAAGCACTGGGGAGACTGAGGTGCAGCCTTCTCCCTGGGTGTTATGGGGACTCTTCAGGATCTGACCAGAAGGACTGGTCTCTCCACTGTCCAGGGAGGGGGATCTTAACTCCAGGAGATGGGTGGAGGGGGGCGCTGGAGAGATGATCAACCTCAGCATTTTAGGGAAGGAACTGGGATCTGGAAGGAGTGTCAGAGTCCCTGCAGGGATGGGGACTTGCTGGGCTTTGGGGGGTGGGGGCGAGGGGAGTCCAGAATATCGGGTCCAGGAATGAATCACGAATTGGACTTGATAGTGTCCTGGATCCACTTGGTGAACCGACAGAGGTTGGTGTAGACGCCGGGTCTGTTGGGCTGGGCACAGGGGAAGTCTCCCCAGGACACGAGGCCCTGCAGGGAACCGTTGCAGACCACGGGACCCCCGGAATCACCCTGTGGAGGAGAGAGGGAGGCACAGAGAGGCGGCGATGCGGGGAGATGGAGGTCACATAGATGAGTAAGACAGAAGAGAGCGAGAACAGAGACACAGAGAGTGAGACAGGTAAAAAGAGACACAGAGAGCATGTTACTCTTTCACCCCAAGTTCACCCTTTAGAAACGCCCTTTGTCCCTCTCTGGGCTTCCCAGGTGGCTCAGATATATAGAATCCGCCTGCAATGCAGGAGACCTGGGTTTGATTACCTGAATCAGGAAGATCCTCTGGAGAAGAGAATGGCTACCCACTCCAGTATACTTGCCTGGAGAAGCCCACGGACAGAGGAGCCTGGTGGGCTATAGTCCATGCGGTCGCAAAGAGTTGGACATGACTGAGTGACTAACACACACTCCACCCAAACCCCAGCCTCTTTTCTGTCTGTCTCCCTCATGGCCTGTCTTTGTGTTTCCTTCTATTTCTTTCTCACTCTTCCCTCCAACCTCGGAATACAGAGTTTCTCCTACTTTACATGGCTTCCTTTCCCTTCCTCACTCTTCACCCATCCTTGACACCAATCCGCCTTTTACCTATACCTCACTTTTGCAAAGGAGCAGTCGTCAACCCCTGGGTGACGCTTTTTCAGCCTGGCACTGCTAACATTCTGCAGGCTTGCTCAGTCATGCAGTTGTGTCCGACTCTTTGTGACCCCATGGACTGTAACCCGCCAGGCTCCTCTGTCCATGGGATTCTCCTAGCAAGAACACTGGGGTGGGCTGTTATTTCTTCCTCCATGGGACCTTCCCGACTCAGGGATGGAACCTGTGTCCCCAGTGGCTTTTGCACTGGCAGGTGGGTTCTTTACCACTAAGCCACCTGGGAAACCCACTGGGGCCAGACAGTTCGCTGTGAGCGGCTGTCCTGTGCGTTGTAAGACATTTAGCAGCATCTCTCCAGCCACTGCACACTAGGCGTTCCCTCCCTCCCCAGACACATTGAGATGACCAAAAACATCTTCAGGCATTGTCACATGTCCCCGGGGGGTTCAGAATTGAGGATCACTCTCAAGGACTAATTTGGGTTTCCTGTGCTTAATTCCCTTAGCTCCCTGTAATTACCCTTCCTGTAATAACACTTGGCATTTTTCCTGTCATTCCTTGTTTATATTTATGCAAAATCCCTCTGACCTAGCTTCTTCTTGTATTATAATGCAGATACTGTTTTCCAGGCAAAAAAAGCTCTGCTGCCCCAATCGCTAAATTTCAACTTTCTTGTGGTTTAATTTCTCTCCTTTTTTGTTCGCTCTTGTTTAATATCCCTGCAGAGTTCCTTTTGCTCGGCAGTGAGTTAACTGCTCTGAGCCTTGGCTCCTTGTCTGTAAAACAGAGTTAATAATGATGGTTAAACGGGTTAATTGAGCTGATGCTTCTGAACCACTTAAAAGAGTGTCTGGTAATTAATTAGCTCCTATTATTATTATAGTATTAGTATGATTGTTATTACTTCTTGCTTTTAGTGGCCACACCCAGACCACCTTCGGGCATGAAAAAGCCACTTGAGGTTTAGGAAAAAATAAAATAAAAAACAAGGTACTACCCTTGGCTACCTATATTTTAGGATGCTGACATCTGGATACTGAGTGAAGTAAAACAGACAGAGAAAGAGAAACATCTCTTTTATGTGGAATCTAAAAAGAAATGATACACATGATCTTATTTACAAAACAGAAAGAGACTCACAGGCTTAGAGGACAATTTACGCTTGCCAAGGGGAATGGATAGTTAGGGAGTTTGGGATGGACATGTACATGCTGCTGTATTTCAAATGGATAACCGATAAGGACCTACTATAGAGAATGTGCAGCTCAGTGTCATGCGGCTGCCTGGATGGGAGGGGAGTTTGGGGGAGAATGGATACATGTATCTGTATGACTGGGTCCCTTGGCTGTTCACCTGAAACTATCACAACATTGTTAATCGGCTCCACCCCAATACAGAATTAAAAGCTTTTTTTCCCTCTTTTTTTTTTTTTTAAAGATGTTGGTATCTGAATCAGATGTGCTTTTTTCTCATAAAACCCCCTCCATCCAGATGTGTGTGCTTCCAGTGTTAACTGGGAACAGAGATTAAGCTGGTGGATCTGGGAAGTTTTTGCAATTGTTACATTTGTAAGATTTTGGAGGTAAGAGAGCTTTTTCCAGACATCAGAATGGGTCTGGAGTGCTGTCTGAGCCCATAGCTTACTAAACACCAGTATTACTGAACATACATCCTGCTAGCAGAGAGCTTGTTAATTTACATTCCTCTAGACCCTTTGGAGGGAGGGGCGTTTCCCAGGTGGCTCTAGGGTAAAGAACCCACCTGTCAAATGCAGGAGACAAAAGAAATCCAGGTTTGATCTCTAGGTTGGGAAAATACCCCGGAGAAGGAAATGGCAATCCACTCCATTATTCTTGGCCTGGAGGGTCCCATGGACAGAGAAGCCTGGCGGGCTACAGTCCATGGGGTCACAAAGAGCCAGACTAGACTGAAGCAGCTTAGCATGCATCCAGAGCCTTTGGGGACATGAATACAGGGAAGGGTCCTGAGCTGTAACAGTTTAATTTCTGTCATCCTCAACAAATAGAGCTCCCATGAGAACATAAAGAAGCTGTGTCCTGGGAATCAAGAAATATTTGCTGAACACTGGGTTCCACTCATCCTTCCACTCTCAACCTCTGTCCCCTAAACATGCTGGCTCTTTTTTTGTTGTTGTTGTTCTTTGAATCAGCAGAACTCCTTTCTGCCTCAGGGCCTTTGCACATGCTTTTCTTGCTCTTAACTTCTGCATGGCTGGCTCCTGTGTGTCATTCACTCTCTGCTCAGATGTCACCTCTTCAAGGTCCTTCCAACCACTCTTGCATATATTGGTCCCCCATCACTTGGTATCATAAAACTACATTTTATTTTCTGCATGGTCCTTACCACTTTCTGAGATTATCCTGTTGATGCAGTTTCTTGACCATAGGATTTTTTTAAAAAAACTTTTTACTACACCAACAACTTTGTGATCAATCCTGTCTATTAAATAATGCCTTTAAAAAAAAAAAACCCCTAGTTCCTGTTTTCCTTTTTTCAGATGTTTTATAAGAATTTGTCAGAAAACTTTCTTATTACAGATTTTGTAGGAATAAGACTCTTCAGACTGCACTTGCCTGAAAAGTGCAAAATAAGTAAGACAAACCTGTGATGTTCATTGGGGCTTCCCTGGTGGCTCAGACAGTAAAGAATCTGTGTCCAGTGCAGGAGACCTGGGTTTGATCCCTGGGTGGGGAAGATCCCCTGGAGGAGGGAGTGGCAACCCACTCTAGGATTCTTGCTTGGAGAATCCCATGGACAGAAGAGCCTGGTGGGCTACAGTCCATGGGGTCGCAGAGTCAGGCACGACTGAGCGACTGAACACATGTGATGTATGTGGCATGAAGGGTGGCCCCTTAGATGTGGTATCTTTCTTCAAGGCACACCCTGCCTGTCCGTATAACACAGGCTTGATCTCTCCCTTGAGACCAGTGCTGTCTAACTCAGTGGCCACCAGCTACATGGTGTTCTTGAGCACTTGAAACACGGCTAGCCCCGACTGGGATGTGCTGTCAGTGGAAAAGGACACACTGGCACAAACAAACAAAAAAAAAAACAAGAAAAAAACAGGAAAAAGAAAAACCATTGAAAAACATCCACACTAGCTTTCAGAGACTTACTATGAGAATCAAAGGATGTAAAACATCTCATTCCTAATTCTTACATATCAATTACATTTTGAAATGGTGGTACTTAGGATACATGGGGTTAAATAGGGTATATTATTATTGCACCTGTGTGTTCAGTGGCTCAGTTGTGTCCGACTTTTTGGGACCCTGTAGACTGTAGCCCACCAGGCTCCTCTGTCCATGGGATTCTCCAGGCAGGAATACTGGAGTGGGCTGCCATTTCCTTCTCCAGGGGATCTTCCCCACCCAGGGATTAAACCCAGGTCTCCTGCACTGGACACAGATTCTTTACTGTCTGAGCCACCAGGGAAGCAGGAAGTTACATGTAAGTACCAGAATGTTTAAAATTACACATTTTAAACATGTGTAGGCTCAAATGATATCTTTACTGGAAAGCATTGCTCCCCAATATGAGCTCTGTGGGAACAGAGGGTCTCACTGATTTGATCATCACGGGATCCCCAGGCTGCGGCAAGGTTCCAGGTACATAGCTGCTTTCAGTGTGTATCAGCTGAATGAATGGAGACCTCTCCAGCCTTACCTGGCAAGAGTCTCTGCCCGCCTGGTCCCCAGCGCAGAACATGGTATTATCTACTTGATTTGGGTAGGCCTTCTTGCACTGGTCGTCACTCAGCACTGTGATGTTCAAGCACTGGAGGGCTTTGGGGAAGGTAACTGTCGAACACAGAGACCACAGAGCCAGCAAGCAGTGAGCGATGGAGGAAGATGGGGGAGGGGCAGAGTGCTCAGAGACGGAGAAGGGGAGAAGGCAGACATAGGTGGGCATCTAGAGGGAGACCTGGACACTCACCCTGGGGACTGCTGGTTGTTCCCCAACCAGACACCAGGCAGCTGGTCCCAGCAGAGGGACAACGGGAGGCAATGCTGATGGGCCTGACATACGGAGTCTCGCGGATCCTTTTGTTCAGTTTGATGAGCATGAGGTCGTTGGAGTGGCCGGGATGGGAGTAGCCAGGGTGGGCGATGGACTTGATGCCCTGGAACAGCTGCTGCCCCGACTCATATATGGGTGACAGCGAGTTGTGGCCAAGACGGACTCTGAAAAATCTGAGGAAGACGGTGCTAATCACCCCACCGACTCTGATCTTGCTCCCATAGGCAATGCCAACTCCCACGCCAAGCTTACCCCCAACCCCAATTTGACCCCCACCCTCAGACCCATCCCCGACACCATCTTTGCCTCCGACCCTCTGCCTAATCCCGCACGTCACAATGGCAAACGCCTCTTGAGCCCATCCCCAGCACCCACTCTAATCCTTTCCCCACACAAAGTGAAATGAAAGTCGCTCAGCTATGTCTGATTCTTTGCAACCCCATGGACTTTAGCCCACCAGGCTCCCCTGTCCATGGGATTCTCCAGGCCAGAATACTGGAGTGGTTGGCCTTTCCCTTCTCCAGGGGCTCTTCCCAACCCAGGGATCAAACCCGTGTCTCTTACATCTCCTTCATTGGCAGGCAGGTTCTTTACCACTAGCACCACCTGGGAAGCCCAATCTAACCATGCCCAACCTCAAATCTGAACATCTCCAACCCCACCCACAGCTCTAACCCCAACTCCATTTTCAGTTCTACATCTAGTCCCAAGCCCCATCATATCCAAATTCCATTTTTATCTCCACTGCATCCCAATCTTCACCCACTTCTAATTCCAGAGCCAAACCTAATACTATCACCATCCCAAACCATCAGCATATGCATGCTCAAACCCAAATCAACCCATTCTTGACCCCAAACCAGCCCTCACCCAGGGCTAATCCTTTAAAGAAGGCATAGTCAGTCGTTTCCTGCTCTTTGCGGCCCTTTGGGCATGACCGTAGCCCTCCAGGCTCCTCTGCCCATGGGACAGAGGATACAGGCAAGAATACCACAGTGGGTTGCCATTTCCTCTTCCAGGGGATATTCCCTACCCAGGGATCGAACCCTCGTCTCCTGTGTCTCCTGCCTTGCAGTCGTAATCATCCAGCGCTTGCATTTCTAGCCTCAAATCCAGCTCATCCCTAACTCCCATCCCCTACCACAACTCCCCTCCCAGTCTAATGTCATCCCCACCCCACTCTCCTCCCAACTCCATTCTAAATCCCGTCCCCAAGTCTGCCACCTCCTGCTCCCTTGTCCCCATCCCACCCTCACCAGATTCCCCCCCGCCATGGCCATCCCCCAGCCTTCCTCTTGGAGTCCCCACTCACTGCTTGCGGCAGTGGGCAGCCGTGAGCAGCCACTGCGGGTGCACCAGCACGGCCCCACAGTAGAGCTTGTTGAATCTCACCAACAGCGCACCCTGCCACGGCTGGCTGTTCCTCCCGCAGTCGGTCCCATTCACAATGCGGCTGCTGCTGTCATCCGCCCGGGTGTCCTCCGTCGCCCCAGGCCTGAGGTCCCGGGTGCTCTCAGAGGGCCCGATGGCAGACGGGTTGTCGCAGGAAGCCACATCGTTTGCAAGAACCTGGTCTAGGGGCAGAAAGTGGGCGGGATGGAGCTCGGGGGCGGGGCTTGGACTCAGGGGTGGGGCCAGCCAGCGGCTGAGGGGCGGGGCGAGGGCCCTAAGGGGTAGGGCCTAGTTTAAAAAAGTGAGGAAGTCAAGGCTTTGAGAGCAGGTCTGGGCTTGTCTGGGCAGAGCCTGAGATGTGGGTGAGGCCAAGGCCAGGGTCATGCGGAGGAGTCGATTCTATAAAGAGCCCTTGGAAGAAGAGGCTAGGGCTGGGTTCTAGGAACTGTGGCCAGGACCGGAGGTGGAACCTGGCCCAAGGAGGTAAAGACAAAGAAGCTGGGGCCTTCCTTGGAGGAGGGGCACAACCCAAGGACCCCTGACTGTAGATAAAGTCTGGACTTGGGGTATGGTTGAGGGAGAGGCAGAGCTAGGAAAAGTGCTCAGACTGGGGCAGGGGGAAGGGGTTCATTGGAGTGGGGCGGTGGAGGGCAGAGTTATTTTGTGAATTCAAAAACACAAATGTGTACCCTTCTTTGTCACACAAACCTGCACAAAGGGACCCAGATACCTTACTCCCTCAACGGTTCTCCCATTGCCTGTTCATCCCTCTTGTTTGTGTTCTTGCTGAAGACTCAGACAAGCACCATCTTCATTTACACACACTCTCCAAGAAACACGCACACGACAGCTGTCACAAACATGCACACACACAGCGACATGAATCACCCCCACACATAGCTCTGCCTCGTGGTGCACATGCTCCCCAGGTACACTCATTTGGAGGAGGCTGACACTTTTCCAGTAGTCATGTATGGATGTGAGAGTTGGACTATAAAGAAAGCTGAGCACTAAAGAATCAATGCTTTTGAACTGAGGTGTTGGAGAAGACTCTTGAGAGTCCCTTGGACTGCAAGGAGATCCGACCAGTCCATCCTAAAGGAGATCAGTCCCGAATATTCATTGGAAGGACTGATGCTGAAGCTGAAGCTCCAATATGTTGCTCACCTGTTGGGAAGAACTGACTTATTGAAATAGACCCTGATGCTGGGAAAGATTGAAGGCGGGAGGAGAAGGGGATGACAAAGGATGAAATGGTTGGATGGTGTCACCGACTCGATGGACATGAGTTTGAGTAAGCTCCAGGAATTAGTGATGGACAGGGAAGCCAGGTGTGTTGCAGTCCATGGGGTCGCAAAGAGTTGAACACAACTGAGTGACTGAACTGAACTGACACAATCTCACTCACCCACACACAGTATCTTAGTGACCTGTATATATATATATATATCAGTTCAGTTCAGTCGCTCAGTCATGTCCAACTCTTTGAGATCCCATGAACCGCAACACGCCAGGCCTCCCTGTCCATCACCAACTCCCAGAGTTTACCCAAACTCATGTCCATTGAGTTGGTGATGCCATCCAGCCATCTCATCCTCTGTCGTCCCCTTCTCCTCCTGTCCCCAATCCTTCCCAGCATCAGGGTTTTTCCAATGAGTCAGCTCTTTGAATCAGGTGGCCAAAGTATTGGAGTTTCAGCTTCAACATCGGTCCTTCCAATGAACACCCAGGACTGATCTCCTTTAGGATGGACTGGTTGGATCTTCTTGCAGTCCAAGGGACTCTCAGGAGTCTTCTCCAACACCACAGTTCAAAAGCATCAATTATTCGATGCTCAGTTTTCTTCAGTCCAACTCTCACATCCATACATGACTACTGGAAAAACCATAGCCTTGACTAGATGGACCTTTGTTAGCAAAGTAATGTCTCTGCTTTTTAACATACTGTCTAGGTTGGTCATAACTTTCCTTCCAAGGAGTAAGCGTCTTTTAATTTCATGGCTGCAATCACCACCTGCAGTGATTTTGGAGCCCAAAAAGATAAAGTCTGACACTGTTTCCACTGTTTCCCCATCTATTTCCCATGAAGTGATATATATATATATATATAAATAACACACACACACACCCTGTGCACAGACGTGTAGAAACTGCCCCTCACTCCTGCACACAGCACGATAGCATAGTGACAAGGTTAAATAGACTCTGTGGACCAAGCATGACACAGGGCAAGTCACCTAGCCTCGTTCACTACCACACAGCCACTGTCTTGTGGTGACAGCCTCCCCTGCACACTAGGTCTGTCACAGGAGGGATGGGAGCTGCACACACACCGCTGCGTGGTCACACATACAACTCCTACAAACATGCAGTCATGGGCCTCCCCTGGTGGTCCAGTGGCTAAGACTCCAAGCTCCCAGTGTAGGAGCCCAGGTTCAATCCATGGTCAGGGAGCTAGGTCCTACAAACACATGGCCACATACAGTCACCCATACCTAGAGCCTCAACCAGCCACACCAAGTTGTTGCTGTTCAGGCGCTCAATCGTGTCTGACTCTTTGCGACCCTATGTGCTACAGCATGCCAGGTTTCCCTGTCTCTCACCCTCTCCTGGAGTTTGCCCAAGTTCATGTCCATTGCATCAGTGATGCCATCCAGCCATCTCGTCCTCTGTCGTCCCCTTCTCCTCCTGCCCTCAGTCTTTCCCAGCATCAGGTCTTTTCCAGTGAGTTGGCACTTCACCTCAGGTGACCAAACTACTGGAGCTTCAGCTTCAGCATCGGTCCTTCCAATGAGTGTTTCAGGGTTGATTTCCCTTAAGTTCAACTGGTTTGATCTTCTTGCTGTCAAACCAGTGAGCAATATCTGTAGCTGTCACAAAGAGAGCCACCCATTACCACCCATACCTTGCACCCAGCCGCAACCACACAATCACAAATGACCACCTAAAGGCACCTAACCACACATTTTCACGGCACCAAGCACTTTTGTCAGAACCAATCCTGTGACACAGGGACAGAAACCAGCCAGCATCCGTACACACAGACAAACAGCCGCACACAACCACACACGCAGTAGCACTCACAGTGCACACACAGGCACCCACACAGTCGTTGAGACACACACATCGTCTTAGATGCACACACACTCAGTAATACAATCACATGTAAGGTCTCAAAGGGTAGTCCCACCTGTCGCAGATAGTCACTTGATATGGGAAAAGGCACCACACACGCACATGCACACACACACACACACACACACGCTCACATACATAGCAGTCCCACCGCCATACACAATCACAAATGCAGATTCGCAGTCACCCAACCTTGGGGCCATAACTAGTCGCCGGGGTCCCCCAGGGTCACAGAGTCCCTGACAGCTTCCCCCCACCAGTGTGGGCCTATGCGCACACACTGGGGTCCTGGTTACCTGTCGCCCCCAGAATCAGGGCTGTGATTAGGGCACGGACCATCCAGGTCCAGGGGGCTCCGGCCGTGGCCATGGTCTTTGCACCTGATGGAGGTGGGGGAGAAGAGGGTGGGCGGGTGATTCTGGGACCACTTATCCCACCCCTATCTCCTTCCATCCCCTGTTGCTCGGAGCAGAGAGGGGCCATGAGGACGTGGTTGACCCAGAGCCCTGAGTTGAGACTTGGGGGGAATTCTAGACTTCGGAGGATCCTCCCATCTATGGTCATCGAGCAAGGATGGACATGAGATGGAGAGAGGACCTAGACGCATCCTTCCCAGACCAGAGCCCACGCAGAGCCATCTCTCTGTCCCTTCACCCCTCCCCAAGGCTCACCTGCCGCAGCTCCCAGCTGGGGGTGGGGACCGGGCTCCGGGCTCAGCCGCAGACTCTCAGGCCGCCGCGGCCGCGGTCCTGCAGCCCTTACCTCCTCCTCCTCCTCGGCTCCTGGCACCGGCCTGGGTTATAACCACCCACTGATCCCTGGGGCGCATTCCCGGGTAGTGAGGCGCCCTGCCGGGCTTTAGCAACCACTCCTCCGGCCTTCTCCCCACCTCTGCCCCCAGTGCACCCCCCCACCCAGTCCCAAAACCACTCCCTACCTCCCTGGCCCCGGGATAGGGAGGGGTCTCCAGAGTTCTGGCCCTGGGCCTCCTCAAGCCTCAACCCCAGCACCTCACCCGCTGGGAAGTGAGGTTAGCTTAGGTTTTTCCATCTTCCCCACGTGCTTTCACTCGTTCGGCTTCCCCTGCCCCCCTCCCTCTGCTCTAGGCTTCTCTCTGTGTTCTGCTTGCCTTGGAACCTTTCTGAGTCTCTTTCAGTACAAGGCACCCAACCAGTGTCTCTTTCTGCTTTATTTTGTACAGCAATAACATGCTCATATTCAATATGTACAACGTGATGCATTTTAATCCACATTCATCCAACCATCACCCCAACTAGGATAACGAATGTATCCATCACCTCCAAAATTTGTTCATACCCCTTTTATGTGTTTCTGTGCTGCTCAATTAACCTCTCTTTCTCTATACCCTGGGTCTCTCTCTGTATCTTTTCTGTTATCTCTCTCTTTTCTGACTCTACCCTTCCCTGTCTCCTATCTCTATTTCTGTCTCTGCGTCTTCCTCGCCTTCTTCTTCCCCTTCTTCCTCTTCCTTCCCCCTCTCTCTGTCACTGAGTGCCTGTATCTCTGCATCTCTCTGTCCCTCTATCTCCCTTGCTGTCCATTTGGGGCCAGGAAGACTGGCAACGTTGCCGAGGGATCCCTTCAACACCTCCTCCTGACTTGGGGGCAGAAAGGAGCAGGGATCTAGTCTGGGGCCCCCACAGGTGCCTTCTGTAGACTGCAGGGCACAGCCAGGTGTGGGCTAGAGTTGGGCAGGGCCACCTGCTAATGGGGAAGGAAGCCAAGAGGCTGGGAGAAGGAGTGAGCCACTCCTGGCCCCTTGGGAAATGGGGCACTGGGTGGGGAACCCAAAGGGCACCTCCTCCCTCCCTGGTTCCGGGCCATCCGGGGCTGCCTCTCCTGACCTCTTACTCTTCAGGGTCTTTCGGTTTGCCCCCACAGTTCTCTGCATCCATCTTTAACTGTGTCTCCAAGTCTCTGTCTCTGCTAGGATGTAAGAGCCAAGGGCTCATCCAACACCTACTTACTGAGCACCTACTGTGTGCTGACTCAGGTCTGTCTGTGAGCAAAAATGGACCACAACATCTGGAGATGCTGCTTTTGCAGAGCTCACGTTCCTTGAGGGCAAAACCTGAGCTATCTTCTTTACCTCTATAATCCAGAACCCGTTGACTGGGAAGATTTAGAGCCCCAAGGCTGGTTTCAGTGTGTAGGGGGAAAAAAGTCAAGACATAAGAGTCTGAGGTTTATTTTGCCTATTGCCATGAATATTTCATGCATTAAAGTAACAAATCCTGCATTCTACTTCTTTCTTAGTCTTTTAAGTTTAACTAACTCACCTTTTTATTCCAAATTCCAGGAAAGTTTTTGTCTGTTTGGTTTGGTTTGGGGGGAGTTCTCTTTGCATTTTAATTTATTTTATTACTGAAGTAGAGTTGATTTACAATGTTGTGTTAATTTCAAATTTCGCCTTGATAAAATTTCCCCTTCCTTTGGTTCTTGAGACATCTAGGTTTGCTTTTTCTCAGCTTTAAAGACTTTTAGAATCAAGAGACAGTCTGGAATGGCCACTCTGTGTGATAATTTCTGACATCATTCTACTCTATGCAGGGCTCAACTAAGGTTGCCATTCATGTTGGTGAAGCAAATGGACCATCGTCTCTGATCCTCCCTCTGATCCTATTTCTCTGCTCCAAACTTCAGCGCCAATGTTGGACCCTTATTTCCCTTTCTCCAGGGAGCCACTTACTGTTCCATCCAGCTTCCCGGGAGGATGGCTGGCTTAGACGGCCTTTTGTCTTTCTCAGAGATGGTGCAGTGGGACTAAGCGAGGAAGGTCTTTCTGAGGACAGGATGTGTACATCAGCATGGGATCGTGCACAGTGCATGTGGGTGGAAGAAGCCCAGAAGGTACCTGCAAGCCTGGGTCTTCATCCAGTTCTGCCTGTCTGCTCCCCTCATTTGGGGGAACATTTCCCATCTCTCCACCTCCCTGCCCATCCCCCTCCTCTCCCCTCAAATGGACTTCAGCGCAATCTTTCACATATCTATCTCTGATCCTGTCTGTCCTTTTCTCAAGGCCCTCAGGATCAAGGTCAAGTTCTTCAGCCTGGCACTCAGGACCCAGCACCATCCTCCACTGACCTACATTCCCAGCCCCATCACCCACTTCTCCAGCCTCAAACCCCAGCCCCCACCATCCTGGATAATTTACCATCAGAAATGTCAAGGACACACTGGAAGTCCTCAGCCCCCACCCCCAGATTTTTCGACAGGCCATTAGCATCCTGAGAATGCCCCCGACCCAAGCATCTCCATACGGCATACTCAAATTCAGCTTCCCTTCTCCAGCCCTCCCAGCCCCAGCCCCTGCTCAGCCCATGTTGTCTCTCCCTCTGGTTCATCCTACATGTGGTCCCAGAGCTGCTTGTGCTCACACTCCTTCCATGGCTGCCCACTGCCCTCAGGAGAAGCCCCAGACTCCCAGCCTGGGGCCTGAGGTCCTTTGGGATCTGGTCCCTGTCCTCTCCTCTCATCTTATCTCCCATCACTCTTACCCACTCACAGTGGCCTCCCAGCCCTCGCATCTCCCTGCTTTTGCTGCTACAAGGGGAGTTTAGTGGAGAAAGCCACCCTTGGGCAGGGCTGGTACAAGGTGGAGAAATCAAGGACATCTCCCTGGAGGGGGAGGAAGATCAAGTTAGGTTGTAAAAGGGGACTAAGGATATCTGGGCTTCAGAGAGGCGGATGAGGGATAAAAGCAAAAAGCACCATGAATAATAAAATTCACTCTTTTATTGTTCACATGGGTGTGCCAGGCACTGTTGCTTGCCTTTCACATGTTTACAACCTTCAGTCTCCCCCACCACAGCCACTGCCTTATGAGACACGCGCGATTCTCATTCTCATTTTTACAGAGGAGAAAACCTCCACAGTGAAGGAAGGCAGCTCCTGTGAGTACATGGCGAGCAAGTGGGGGAGCTGGGACCCCCAACTCGACTTTGGCCAGACACGAGACCACTTCTCTGTAGGAAGAAACTGAGCCCATGGGGTCATCAGAGAAGGGAGAGATCACTGGAAGGGAATTGTTTGTATTCTGTTAGCGGTGGGGGTAAGACCTTAGCAGGTGTCCACCGTCACACCTAGTGATAAGAGGGCAAGGTTGGGGTAGAATCAGGAAGGGTTTGCACTGTGGCGTCATGGCTTTTTATTAAGCATTAGGATCGAGTCTGGGCAGGAGGGGGAACAGGTCAAGAGGTGGAGGTCACAGGTCAGGATCAGTTGGCCTGAATGACTCTTTGGATCCAGTGACCATATCTGCAGACGTCAGTGTAGACACCCGGCTTCTCCTTGGAGCCGCAGGGGACGTTACCCCACGACACGAGGCCTCGGAGGCGGTCGCCACACACCAGCGGACCCCCAGAGTCGCCCTGTGGGTGAAGAAGGGAGAGAGTCAGACACAGACCCGCAGGAGAAAGGAAAAGAGACTGTGACTTCCCTGGGGGTACAGTGGACCAGGAATCCACCTGCCAATGCAGCGGATGTGGGTACGATCACTGTTCTGGGAAGAGTCCACATTCCACGGAGCTGCTAAGGCTCCGCACCACAACTAGTGAGGCTGGGTGCTGCAGCTCCTGAAGCCCATGTGCCTGGAGTCCGGGCTCCACAACGGGAGAAGCCACCGCAACATGAAGCCCACACACCGCAAGGAGAGAAAGCCCCAGTGAAGACCCTGCGCAACCATAAACAAAGAAATAATTTTAAAAACCTACTCTAAAAAAAAAGAAAGAAAGAAAAACAGATAGAAGGAGACACAGAGAAACATGTAGAGAGGGGGTAAGATACTCAGAGATGGAGAGAATGACTCACATACAGAGAGAGACAGACAGACACAAAGTCACAGTCGGGGAAATAGAGACTGAGGAAGACTCAGAAACACAGAAATCTCTAAAGGGAGGATGGATGGTCTCAGAAATGCGGCTTTTCTTTCTGCCCTTTCTTTGCATCCAACTCACCGGGCATCACCTTTCTCTAGCTTTGTCTCTTTCTCCCTCTTGGCTGGTCTCTGTGGATCCTCCAATGCAGAGGGGTCAGTTTGGGCATCGAAAGGAGAGATCCAATGGATGACGTGGCAGGAACCCAAGTTAAAGGTATTTGGGAGAGAGGACAGGGCCCCTTTGCTCCCTGGCTAGGGTCCCCCTTCTGCACAGCTTGGCAATTTCCAAGCAGGACTGGTGGAGACTCTGTTGGAGGAGGGACAGTCTCCTAGCACCATCTGCCTCCTGACTGTGTCTCTCTGGTTCTTAATCTCTTCATCTCCATCCTTGTCTCTGCATTTCCTGTCTCTGCTGGCTGGCCTTTTGTCTCTGCTGTGTTTCTGTGTATGGAATCTCTCTCTCTGTCTCTTTTCGTGCCTCTGATCCACACCCAACCTGGCTCTATAAAGCTCTTTGTGCGTCAGTCCCTTCCATTCGGTCTACGTGTCTGTCTCTTTCTGCCTGTCTATGCCCTTGGCCGTGTAGCCAATGGGTCCCAGCATCCTCACCTGGCATGAGTCCTTCCCGTGCTTCTCGTCCCCAGCACACACCATGTTTTGGGTGATCTGGCCAGGGTAGGCACGGTCACAGTCCTCACGGGACACCAGGTGGATGTACGCACACTGGATGGTGTTAGGGTATTCACCTGCAAATAGAGATAGGCCATGATCACCTCACAGTCCACCCTTCTCATTGATCCTCCAACATCTAGAAATCCTCCCTCCCTTAATGGTTCCTATTTCCCACTGGTTCCCTTATTCTTGTTTATCACTCATTCTCAACACCCACTTCCACTGCCTGACTCCCGATTGGTCCTTCTTTCCATCATTCTTCCCTCCCATTGGCCTCTCTTCCTCATTAATTACCCCTTCTCTCAGTCAGGTTAATAGCTCAGTCATGTCTGACTCTTTGCAACCCCATGGACTGCAGCACAGCAGGCTTCCCTGTCCATCACCAGCTCCCGGAGCTTGCTCAGACTCATGTCCATTGAGTCAGTGATGCCATCCAACCATCTCATCCTCTGTCGTCCCTTTCTCCTCCTGCCTTCAATCTTTCCCAGCATCAGGGTCTTTTTCAGTGAGTCAGTTCTTTACATCAGGTGGTGAAAGTATTGGAGCTTCAGCTTCAGCATCAGTCCTTCCAATGAATACTCAGGACTGATTTCCTCTAGGATGGACTGGCTTGGACCTCCTTGCTGTCCAAGGGCCTCTCAAGAGTCTTCTCCAGCACCACAGTTCAGTCTTCATTTCCTATTGGTTTTTACTTTCTCTTAGGTCCCACCTCCACTTGTCACTTTTCCATTGGTCCCACCGTCTTCAGTATTCTCTTCCTCTATTAGTCACTCCTCTGTTATATCCCTTTCTCCTTCACTGGACCCTGCTTTCCCATTGGCTCATCCTGATTGGTCACCACTTGACGGTTGTGCCTTTCCTAACTGGTCCCTTCTTTCCTCATTGGTTCTCCCTTCCTATTGGCCCTTCATCCAAAGCTGTGCTCCCTCATTGGTTCTTTCCTAAATCGCCTTGTGCTCCCCTGTTGATTCCCCCTTCTTTTTTGGCTCTTCACTCACAGGCCCACCCTCCATGGTTCCTGCTGATCTATTGGGTTTATTTTTGCCTCTAGTTCTTTATCTAGTTTCCCCTCTTGACCTTTGACTCTTCTCAGTTTGTTCCTCCAACATCAGCTTTCTCTACACTGTTCGCTTTCTTGATCCACATCCTTCAGCCGGCTCCCTGGCTTTATTGACCTGTCTTCTTCCATTAGTCCCTCCTCCGTTTATCCTTTCATGATCATACGTGTATCCTGATTGGTCCTTTTTGACAACTGGCCCCCTTCCTGACTGATATCTCTACACTGACCCTCCCGCCTCAATGACCCTTCATGTCATGTCCCACAACTCCATTTCAACCACCTGTTGGTCTGCTCTCTTCGCTGGCTGTTCACTCATTGGCCCAGCTCTCGTATTTGCCCTCTCTCTCCACTGAACTTTCACCCACTGATTCACTCTCCCACTGACTCTCACCATGAATCACCTTCCCTCTCCATGACCCATCACCCAGCGATGACGGGTCACCACATCATTCTCCCCCTACTGACCGTCTGCCATCTTGCCCCAGCCTAGGATGTGGCAGCTGGTGTGGTTGGCTGAGCAGTCTCTTTCCAGGACCAGAGGCTGGATGTGTTCGGAGAACCTGGCTGGCCGTGACAGACGCAGCAGCATGATGTCCTGGTCGTGGGTGGCAGGGTTGTAGCCTGGGTGGGCCACGGCCCGGACAACAGAGCTCTCCTCCTGGAAAAACTCCCTTTGCTGAAGGTTGTGCTTCCCCAGGTAGACCTGCAGACTCCTAGGAAAGGAAAGGGCAGGGTCTCACCTGGAGCCCTTTGGACTGCAGCTGAGGCTCCAGAGGGGCCTATGGTGGGAGATGGGGTAGCCTGGTACACCACGAACCATCTGGCCTGCTGCTCACCTCACAGTCTTCCAGCTCAGCAAATGACAACTCTTCCTTTCAGAATAACCCTCGAGGCTATTCTCGACCCTTTATGTGTTGCTTCATATCCAGGCTGTCCAGAAATCCTTTTGTCTCTCCGAAGCATATCCAGAATCTGGCCACTTCTCTCCTTCCCCCACTGCTACCATCTTGGTCTGAGCCACCGTAATCTCTTACCTGGACCACAGCTCATTGGACTCCTGGCTTCTACCTTTGATCCTCTCTAGTCTGTCTTCCACAAAGCAACCAGGGCTATTTTAACAATACAAGGCAGCCTTGTACTTCCCGTGCTCAGCACCCTCCCATGACTCCCAGCTTGCTCAGAATAAAGGCCAACATTCTCACGGTGGTCCATAAAGTTCTGCACAGTCTGTCCCCATTATCCATCAGCTATGTCCCATTCTCCTTCTCTTTCTGCTCCAGCCACACAGGCCTCCCTGCCTTTCCCTGAACACAATGGTCATTCTCTCACCCCAGGACCTTTGCACTGGTTGTTCCATCTGCCAGCAACTCTTTCTCCCAGATACCTGCATACCTTACTCCCTCACCTGCTTCAAATGTCACCTTCTCAGTGCAGCCTCCCCTAGAGGCTCAATCACAATGCAAATATTCAGACTTCCCTGGTGGTCCAGTGGTTAAGAATTCATCTGCCAATGCAGGGGACATGGGTTCGATCCCGGGTCTGGGAAGATTCTACATGCCGCGGAGCAACCAAGCCCATGCACCACAACTACTGAGCCCACAGCCACAGCTAACTACTGAAGCCCTCACGTGCTGCAGCCTGTGCTCTGCAGCAAGAGAAATTATTGCCATGAGAAGCCTTCCTACTGCAACTAGAAAGTAGCTCTCACTGACGCAGCGATGGGACTCAGTACGTCCAAAAATAAAAAAATACATATTATTTTTTTAAAAGATGAGATTTTTGTTTTAGTCAGGTATATCCTCCTTAGCACCTAGACTAGTGTCTGGCCTATGGTAGGTATTGAATAAATATTTGTGAAATGGATCAAAGCGTTGCTCCCCTGCTCAGAAACTGTCTGTAGTTCCCTATTACCCTCGGACTAAAGCTCAAGTGTCTAATCCCACTATACTCTGACCCTCAGTGAGCCAGTCATTTTCCTTAGAACTCTTCAGACTGCTCCCACCTCGGGTCTTTGGGCCTTGTACCTCCTCTGCCCTGGATGCTCAGCCTGCTTCTTCATTTGGTTCCCTTTTCTCATTCATTTTCCGTGCCTCAGCTAAAATTTCATCTCATCAGAAAGTCCTTCCTGATACCCTCTTCAGTCTAAAGCAGGCACTTTTGTTCTTTTCTCTCATGGAGCCACCCCTGTTTTTTTCCTTTCATTGGACTTAGAGTAATTTGTGATTATATGTTTCTTCCCCCCCCCCACCACCCACCACCGAAGGATTCAACAACTGGCTTCTGGTGCCTTTCTCCTCCTGCATTCCAAAGGGCAGAGACTCTGGGGAGCTCTCTCCGTCTTTGCTGAGTCCCCGCCGCCCAGCTCAAGTCTAGCACTTGGTGGGTGCCTTTGGTCAATGTGCACTCCATGAATGAATGAGCATGGTGAGAGTGATGCCAGGTTTCCCTGTGTTTGGGGGAGACCACCCTGGAGGTCCTTGAGTCCTTGACCTGGCAAGGTGAGACCTCTGCTGAGGTCTCCCCCTGACCCCACTGGGACACGACACCTCTTAGTTTATCACTTGTTACTTCTCTGAGCTTCAGCTTCTACATCTGCACAATGAGTCTAAAAAGTCTGTTACTGGGCTTCCCTGGTGGCTTAGATGGTAAAGCGTCTGCCTGCGATGCAGGAGACCCTGGTTCAATCCCTGGGTCGGGAAGATCCCCTGGAGAAATAAATGGCAACCCACTCCAGTATCCTTGCCTGGAAAATTCCGTGGACGGAAGAGCCTGGTAGGCTACAGCCCATGGGGTCGCAAGGAGTTGGACACGACTGAGCGACTTCGCTTTCTTTCTTTCACTGTGTGGGATTCCAAGTGCCTAACCAGACACATGGCCCACAGTTAGCACTCGTTCCTCCAACTACTGATTATTAGAGCCCTGAGGACCTGTCCTGGACCTATGGTTGTTTAGTTGCTAAGTCGTTTCTGACTCTTGCGACTCCACGGACTGTAGCCCTCCAAGCTCCTCTGTCCATGGGATATTCTCCAGGAATGAATGCTGGAGCCGGCTGACATTTCCTTCTCCAGGGGATCTTTCCCACCCAGGATTGAACCCGTGTCTCCTGCACTGGCAGGCGGGTTCTTTACCACCAGCGCCACCCAGGCAGCCCTTTCCAGAGTGCTCTTAAAAATGTAAGCCGGAGCTTGCTGCTTCCCTGATGAAAACCCTACATGGCTTCCCCCTGCACTTGGAGTTAATTCCACCCCTCCTTACAGGGCTCTATAAGGTCCGCCCCTCCCATTTAGAAGGTCAGTTTATTAAAGCAGCAGTTTTGCTTATTTTCCTCACTGCTCTACCCGCCAAGGCCCCAAACACTGCCTGGCACGGATACTGTACTCAATTAAATACTGGCCATTTGAGCCTGGTTATCAGATGGCATCATGATGTGGGAGTCATGCAATTCTGCAAGAACCTCGCAGGGTCTAACAGCAGCCACTCCTCACTGGCAGTGAGGACACTCACGGTTTTTTGCAGTGGGCAGCGGTGAGGACCCACAGCGGGTGAATGAGGACGCCTCCACAGAGCAAGTGGCCTGATGTGTAGAGGGCAGCTTGGTAGGGGTGAGACATCTGCTCACAGGGTCCACCGTGAAGCACCTTGTTCTGCTCCTCTGCTTGGGCTGAGGGAGGGTCTGAGTGAGAGGGGAGGTCTGGAGGTGTTGGCTACACCCCCCAAGCTGAACCCCATTGCTGCCTTGATCATTGACTTCATCTCCATCCCCACCGCCAGAGCCAAACTCATCCCTAAACTTTCCTATCTTTAAACCTGTGCGTGCCTGCTCAGTCACTTCGGTCATGTCTGATTCTTTGCAACCCCATGGACTATAGAGCACCAGGCTCCTCTGTGCTTGGGATTCTCCAGGCAAGAATACTGGAGTGGGCTGCTGTGCCCTCTTCCAGAGGGTCTTCTTGACCCAGGGATCAAACCCATGTCTCTTATGTCTCCTACATTGGCAGGCGAGTTCTCTGCTACTAGCAGCCACCTGGGAAGCCCATCTTTAAACCCACCTCCAACCAATCTCCCCATCTCCCATACCAACCTCAACCTCTTCCCCATCTTGAAGCCCACCTCCCACCCCTTCCCTACCTGAATCCCTCATTCCTGAATCCCTTAACTCCCTGATTTCTTTCTCAATCTAACCCCTCTCCTGGCATAGCGGTATGTGTCCACATCCCCAGTTCCATTCTCTTCCCCATCGACATCCCCCACCCCCTGCCCAAACTGACTCCACCACATCACTGCCCTTTTGCCCACCTGCAGCAACCAGAACCAGTGCTATGATCAGCATCTCCATGGCCATTCCTGGGAAGGGAAGCCAAATGCTGCATTAGTCCCAGCCTCAGAGTTCGCCCAGGCTCCTCCCTCCCCATCCTCCCCATGTTCCCCATCCTCTCCAGCTGGCCACGCTCTCCTGACTCTTGGCTTCCATCCTTCCCATTTAGCCTCCCGGTTTCTTGTCTTCCCAACCCACGCCTTCCATCTGAGGGCCCCACGAAGGCAGGTGCCAGCGAGGCCCCAGAACCTCCTGGTCACCCTGTCCTTCTTATGTTTCTACACTAGTTCTTTTTTCTCCTCTTGGCTCTAGTTAGCCTGCTCAGTAACAGGACAGAGGGCCCCTGATGTTCTTCCTTTGCCCTGGGGTTTCTCCCCTTCCCCTTGGCTTTGAGCTTACCTGTCACTCACCTCTGCACCTGGGGCTTCTGCTGGGGCCGGCTGTGGGGGCCCGGGGTGGGGGCAGGGGGGCCGGTTCTTGAGTTGGGGGCAGGGCAAGTTGGTGTCCTGAGCCGATGGATGGACAGGGGGATGGAGAGAGTCAGAAGTGCAGGGAGCTGGGCAGAGAGAAGGCACCCTGAAAGCAGAGAGAGGCAGAGATAGAGGGCTGAAAGCAGAGAATGTGGGTGCCCAGGGCCTGGTGGACAGACACCCCAGTGCCCTGGCCTGCCTGGAAGGGACCGGTACTGTCCTCAGATGCTCCCATGCTTCCTTTTAACCCCTGCCGCCCCGGGCCCCCGAGCAGGAGGCTGCCCCGCCCTTTCCTCCTTCCCGGGCCTCCCACACACATTCCTCCCACCCCCAGAGCTCTGCTCCTGCTGACCTCTGATCCCAGGTTCAAGGGAGGGGAGTGCAGGCTCCTGAGTGCACGAGGGGGACAGCTCCCCGAGGAAGGAGGGGCTGGGGGTCTGGACCCCCGGATCTGAGGGAGGAGGGGCTGGGGTTCTGGACCCTGGGTCTGAGGGAGGAGGGGCTGGGGGTCTGGACCCCTGGGTCTGAGGGAGGAGGGGCTGGGGGCTGAGAATTCTGGACCTCCAAGGAGAAAGGGGCTGGAAGCCTGCACACCTGGATCTAAAGGCAGGAATGGCAGGAGCTTGTCCTCAGTTCCTACACTTCTAGGTCTTCGAGCACGACAGGGTGTGAGGGCCCCAGAATGACTGCATCCCAGGCAAGCACACAGTACCCCAGGCCTCCAGGACTCCCACCTCTCCTGTGAGCTCTCTGGAGCCTGCGGGATGTCAGTGCCCTGGGGCATAGACAATCAGGTGGCAAGGGTTCAGCAGAGTTGGGGTGATTCACGCACCTGCCCTGAAGTCGCCTCTGTGGGTGTTCAAGAGCCTCCGTGTCCCCGCAAGACAGAGCAAGCCAACCAGCAAGAAAGCGTGTGTCACCAAGCTGGCCCCCACCCCAGCCCCAGGCTGGGGTGCAGAGCCAGGCGCTATGGGGAAAGGGCCGTGGAACAATTGGGCTTTGTCCACCCCCAGCACCCAGTGCCATGCTCCTGGAACCTCCATTTCTCAAGCTCTCTTCCGGGCAGGCGGACAGGCGGCTTCATCAATAACTTCCCTTTGTCCCTCTCCGACTGTGCTTTGATCGTCCATCCGCCTCTGCCCGGACACCAGGGCTCTTGACCCTCCTGGTCCCCCTCTTCCATGCCTCTGTCTGTTCATCTCTCTCCCTGGCGGTGGTAGCAGTGTCTGCATCTCTTCTTCTCTGTCTGTTTGGGTCTAAGTATCCTTTGCCTCTTTCTCTGTATCACCCCCTTTCCCCCTTGATTTTCCATGTCTCCACTGACACTCTAAATCTCTCTTCTTACCTCTCCTAGCTTCCCCATGCGTTGCCAGGAGAAGCGTGTGTATGCACGGAGGGGTGTTAACTCCTGGAGAAAGGGCGACCTGGAGGTGGGAGCCCCAGGGTAGCTAGTGGGACCCAGGAGGACGTCAAGACTTGAAGATTTCACATGTATATGGACATAAGCATGAGCCATGGAAATAGGCAGGGATGCAGGAACACTGGGGAGCCAAGTGGGAACGTGATGAGTAATGGGGATTCAGGAAGCCATGGAGGGAGGCATCCAGGGAAGATGTGAAGAGGTGTCTTTAAACTTGACCTTGAGATCAGGAAGAGAATGGGGGTAGTTCATGGATCTGGCCCCGGTGGGGAAACCACTGACTGGTGATGAGCTGGAGCCCTGAGGGTGTGTGTGGCCACGTGGCGGGAAATGGGTGTGGTGATCAGATGGGATGGGTGGGATGGAAAATGGAAGCTTTTGGGAAAGTCATTGGGTAATAAATCCAAATGATAATGAATAATGTCTACCTCAGCTACAAGCGTGGGCCTGGCAGTACAGGTTAACATTTAATTCTTGCATTGAATTGAATTGTCACCACCTTTGCTCAGCCCCTGTCACCCCTGGGATGAAAACTGATTTGGCATTTGATATGCTCTCTCTTGCTTGGACAATCCCCATGGACAGAGGAGCCTGGAGAGCTACAATCCATAGGGTCTCAAAGAGTCAGACAGGATGGAAAACAGCTGAGCATGCAGGCATGCTCTCTTGGGAAGCTCCTCCTCCCCCCACCCCCAGCATCCCCCAGCCCTTCTCACTCACCTCCCTGCTGAACTCGGCATCTTCTTCTGAGGACCTGCCCATCCTCCCAGATATCGGGTTGGACTGCTCACAGCCACTGATCCCCAAGCACTGTGCCCCCACCTCCTCTCTCTGTGTGATCCCCTCTCTCCGTCCCCATGTCCCTGGTTCCAGGTCAAACCTGCTCCTCTCCCATCTGGACAATTATCGCAAATTCTTCCCTTTCTCTGTATCCTTCACTTGACCTCAGAGGCATCTCCCTGCGTCCAGAGCTGACCCTGCCTCTGTCCTGCTCACACCCCTGGCCTGGGTCCCTCAGCATCACTGGGACAAAGCCCCAGCCCTTCAGCATTCAGGGCAGCTCCAGTCAATAGAAATATAATGCCAGCGGGACATTTATGTGCCTTTAAATTTTCTAGCAGCCACCACAATTTTTTTAAGTAAAATATTCATTTTAATATCTCATTTAGCTCAATGCATCCAAAACAATATCATTTCAATGTGACATCAAAATACAATTTTAAAGAGGTGGTTCACTTTCTTATTTTTTGTGTAATAAGTGTTTGAATCTCACGTGTCTTTTACACATACGCACATGCTAATTGGCTTCAGTTGTGTCCAACTCTTTGTGACCCCATGGACTGTAGCCCGCCAGGCTCCTCTGTCCATGGGATTCTCCAGGCAAGAAGCCTGGAGTGGGTTGCCATGCCCTCCTCCAGGGGATCTTCCTGACTCAGGGATCAAACCCAGGTGTCCTGTATTGGCAGGTGGATTCTTTACCCTTTGAGCCACCAGGGAAGCCCCTTTTATGCTTACATCACCCCTCAATTGGAACTTGCCACATTTCACGAGTCAGGAGCTGCCAAGGTGAGTGGCTGCCTTATTGCCCGGTGCAGCTCTGCCCCACTTGTCTTGTAGGGCTCCAGCCATGGAGACTAGAAGTTTTCCATTCATTCCGTTCTTCTTACCGCGAAGCCTTTGCTTATTCTATTCCCCTCTCCCACAATGCTCTTCCCACCTCCTCCTGGCAACAGCTTGTCATTGCTTCAGCATTACGTCCTTCAGGAAGGTGTCCCTGAACACCACCCAACTTCCAACCCCTTGCAGGTGGGTTAGTCACTCTCATCGAAGTTCCTAGAGCAGGTGGCTCCTTCATATCACCATCTGGGTCCATCTCCCACACTTGGACCATGAGCTCCTTGAGGGCAGACCCTAGGGCTGACTCATCCCTGTGTCCCAAGTACCAGCACAGGACTTGGACCAGAGGAAGCCTTAGGACATGTTGACCAAGTGACTAAATGACTTCGTTATGCCCACTCCTGTTTTACAGAAAAGAAAACTGAGGCTCAGAGAAGGGAATTTAGTTGCTCAACCTCGAACACCCAGAAAATGATGGAGCCTGAATTAGAACTCAACTTCCAACATGGCGGTGGACATGCCCCATCTCCTGGGCTCTGCCTCTGGGCCCACCTTACTACTCTATGTGATGGGTGAATTTTTGAGGAGTTGTAGAGAGCCCCTTGGGAAAGGAGGGAGGTGATCAGCAGTGGGGAGTGGAAGAAGCTCTAACAGAGAGAATGAAGTGCCCAACTCTGGGCATTTGCCAGTGGCTTCATGGTTTTGCCATCCCCAGGCACCATGCATGCTTATGCTCTGCAAAAGTCTTCAATGAAGAAAATGTCTGGGACCTTCCTGATGGCCCAGCGATTAAGATGTCTCCTTCCAGTGCAGGAGGTTCAGGCTCAGTCCCTGGTCAGGGAGCTAAAATCCCTCATTCTTTGGGGCCAAAAACCCAAAACGTAAAACAGAACCAATATTGTGACAAACTCAAGAAAAGGCTTTAAAAATAGTCCATATTATAACAAAAACTTAAAAAAAAAAAAGAAAATGTTTTATTAGAAAACTTTAAGAAAGTAGAAGCAGGAAAAACAGCCAGAAGTCACAGACCATCAAAACCAACCCTCACTGCCGGCTTACTCTATGTCAGACACTGTTCATGCACTTTCACAATATTAAATCTTTTCTTTGTAACAGCCATGGGAAACAGATGCCATTTCCCTCATTTCTGGGGTGAAGTGGGGAGTTCCCTGGTGGTCCAGTGGTTAAGATTTTGCCCTTTCAATGCAGGTTCAACTCCTGGTCGGGGAACTAAAGTCCCACATACTGGGGATTGTGGCCAAAAATTTAAAGAAAAATTAAAAAAAAAAAAAAGATGAAGGAATTTGAGAAGGAGGGGACATATGCATACCTATGGCTGATTCATGTTTATGCATGGCAGAAACCAACATAATATTGTAAAGCAATTATCATTCAATTACAAAATAAGCTAATTAAAATAAAAATAAAGATGCCAGCACAATACCAGAAAAAACAAAAGCAGAAATAACATCTACTTCTGTAAATCCTCCGTGGAAACACCAAATCTTATAATAAATTCTTCTGAACATCCCTTTACTGAGATACCATGATTCCCATTGTGTGCAGTTTCCTTTGTTCCAACAAGCAATAAACTTGATTTATTCTATTTCCAAAAAAAAGGATGAAACAATAAAGGTGGGGAAGTGATTCACTCAAAGGCAAATAGCTCACAACTGCCAGAATGGGATTGGCACTGAAAAGCCGTTTCTAGAGTCAGTGTCTTTAACGACTACAGTGTACCATCTGCCCAGAGATAAAAGTTGTTTTTTAAAAAAATTCAACAAGAGAATTTTCTCAAGTCATTGCAAACCAACCCACCTTCAGATTTACATACAGATCCGCCTAGAGGCATAGTCAACTATCCCGAGGCTGACCTAGTGAAACTGTGATGTTTTGTTCTTTTAAAAATGTTTAGATTGAATATGGACTTAGAGAGAGGGGGTGCTGATGAAGCTTCACAAAGGCAGTGGCCAAACACTCTGATTTTGGCCACACTGCGTGGCATGGGAGATCTTAGTTCCCTGATTAGGGATCGAACCTTTGCCTCCTGCATTGGAAGTGCAGATTCTTAACCACTGGACCGCCAGGGAAAGTCCCCCAAAGCCTTTTGACATTCCTTAAACTTGTTACTTACATATGTCAGCAAATTTGGAAAACTCAGCAGTGGCCACAGAAATGGAAAAGGTCAGTTTTCATTCCAATCCCAAAGAAAGGCAATGCCAAAGAATGCTCAAATTACCACACAATTCCACTCATCTCACTTGCTAGTAAAGTAATGCTCAAAATTCTCCAAGCCAGGCTTCAGCAGTACGTGAACTGTGAAATTCCAGATGTTCAAGCTGGTTTTAGGAAAGGCAGAGGAACCAGAGATCAAATTGCCAACATACCCTGGATCATTGAAAAAGCAAGAGAGTTCCAGAAAATCATCTATTTCTGCTTTATTGACTATGCCAAAGCCTTTGACTGTGGGGACCACAATAAACTGTGGAAAATTCTGAAAGAGATGGGAATACCAGACCACCTGACCTGCCTCTTGAGAAATCTGTATGCAGGTCAGGAAACAACAGTTAGAACTGGACGTGGAACAACAGACTGGTTCCAAATAGGAAAAGGAATATGTCAAGGCTGTATATTGTCACTCTGCTTATTTAACTTATATGCAGAGTACATCATGAGAAATGCTGGGCAGGATGAAGCACAAGCTGGAATCAAGATTGCTGGGAGAAATATCAATAACCTCAGATATGCAGATGATACCACCCTTATGGCAGCAAGTGAAGAACTAAAGAGCCTCTTGATGAAAGTGAAAGAGGAGAGTGATAAAGTTGGCTTAAAGCTCAACATACAGAAAACTAAGATCATGGCATCCGGTCCCATCATTTCATGGCAAATAGATGGGGAAACAGTGGAAACAATGTCAGACTTTATTTTTTTGGGCTCCAAAATCACTGCAGATGGTGACTGTAGCCATGAAATTAAAAGACACTTACTCCTTGGAAGGAAAGTTATGACCAACCTAGATAGCATATTAAACAGCAGAGACATTACTTTGCCAACAAAGGTCCGTCTAGTCAATGCTATGGTTTTTCCAGTGGTCATGTATGGATGTGAGAGTTGGGCTATAAAGAAAGCTGAGAGCTGAAGAATTGATGGTTTTGAACTATGGTGTTGGAGAAGAGTCTTGAGACTCCCTTGGACTGCAAGGAGATCCAACCAGTCCATCCTAAAGGAAATCAGTCCTGAATATTCACTGGAAGGACTGATGCTGAAGCTGAAGCTCCAATACTTTGGCCACCTGATTCGAAGAGCTGACTCATTTGAAAAGACCCTGATGCTAGTAAAGATTGGAGGCAGGAGGAGAAGGAGATGACAGAGGATGAGATGGTTGGATGGCATCACCTACTCGATGGACATGAGTTTGAGGAGTAAGCTCTGGGAGTTGGTGATGGACAGGGAGACCTGGTGTGCTGCAGTCCATGGGGTCACAAAGAGTTGGACACAACTGAGTGACTGAACTGAACTGAACTGAAACTTGATGCAGACTCAGAGGCCAGAGGAGATTGAGTGTCTGGACTCTGGTCTGAGGGAGGAGGGAGGGGGCTTTGCGCTGGAACACCAGAAGAAGTTAAGACATTCTGCAGGGACAGTGGAATTCCTGCAATATGCAGAGGGGTGGGAGAGTGGGAGGTGAGGAGGAAAGGAAAGCTGGTGGAGCTTCCACAGAGAATGTTGACTGGGAGGGAGTTCTGGAGGAGCAACTGGAAAGGCAGGCAGGAGAGGATCCCTCTGTCAGCAGCTTCTGATATGTGACTCCCCGGGGAGCCTCTGAGGGCAGGAGCAGGGGTGTGGCCAGGCTGAGTCATTGGGGCTTCGCCCTCGTCCCTTTGTGAGGGCCCTTCTTGAGGACAGGAGCCCACCTACCTGGGCTCCCGGCTTCCCCTGACACCCAGGATGCTGGGTGTTCACTTCCGGCAGCCCCTTGTGTGACCCAGGGGTCCTGTCTTCCTGCCAGCCCTCTGGTTCTACCTCCCTCTCCTAATGCGTCACCTGTGGAATGCCCAGAAACACTTTCACATCCCTCTACACCCTGATGAAGTGGCGTATTCTCTACCACCGCCCTTTTACTCTCTCTGCCTTCTCTTTCTCTCTCTCTCTCCCATTTTACAGATGAGGAAAACTGAGACCTGAAAAATGAAGAAAAATATGCCACTGGGCAGGGAGGCAGGACAAGGGACCAAAAATCAGACACAGTTTTCTTTCCCGTCTCCCTCTCTTCAGGGTGTCTTCTCCTCCACTTTGGAGCTCCAGAGCGTCTCCACTTTTGTTCTTCAGGCTATTAAAGTGCACACCCACAGAAAAGCAAATGGAAGGAAGCAGGCGCCTGGTGACTACCACCGTGTGCAGGCTGGTACACATCCTTTCAGGTTTTATTTAGTGAATATTTTCATTTTATATAGTGAGAATCACATACACATATATTTCTCTATATTCCTTCATTCAACATCACATAGCATAAGCATCCTCACATGATACTAAGAATTCTGCATAATTATTATCCTTAACAGCTTCAGAATATCCTTGCCTCAAACCAGCCTACTGTTTGAACAATCCACTGTTTCTAGACACCTTCGGTGTTTCCACCATTTTGTTATGAAAAATAACATTGTGATAAATTCTAACTTTGCTCCACCTTTTGGATTTTTTTTTTTAAGTAGACAACTAGAATTACTAGGTCAAAGGTGGAGAACAAAACGAATGTCCCCACTCACACTGCCAAATCACCTTCCATAAAAATTGTATACATTTATAGTTTCAGTGGCAGAGAGGGCTGGTCTCACTACATCCTTCGCAGCACCGAGGATTTTGTATTTGTTTTGGTTTTAGGTCCTTACTGATTTGATTGGCTTACACACATATTGTTGAGGTTTTGACATGCCTCTGAGGAAAGATAAAGTCACGTAGGACTGTAGGTCACTGATGTCCATATTTCTGTGAATTTCCTGTTCCAGGGCGTAGGGATGGAGAGATGGAGTGGAGAGATTAGCGATATCTTCTCATGGTTTCTTTTATCCAATCGACGTACTTGCAGACTTGGGTATAGACACCTGGGTCATTGGGTTGGCCGCAAGGGAAACTTCCCCAGGACACCAGGCCTTGCAAGGTACCTTTGCACATCAACGGCCCCCCTGAGTCACCCTGGAAGGGATAAAGCATATTAGCTTCAACTTCAGAGGGAAGCTCTTGTCCCCGCCTAGGTTGTCAGTCTTTGTCAGGTGCACCCTGGATTTCCACCCCAGCCAATGGGGAGAGACTCATTGTTTCTGGGGACCAATGGTAGAGCAGAAATTAGGGCCATCGAGGAGAAGATAAACCACGTTTTCTAAAGACATTGGCTTGAGCCCCAGCCCATGGGACCAATCACAGGAAGGGGTGGGGTCAATGCCCCATTTCTTCCCTATCTTTGGCCAAGCCAAGGGAGGAAGTAGTCATATCTCCAGAGGGTGGATAGATGTGCAAAAGGGGGACTGGGTGGCCCTGGAACCCAGGGGTCAAACTGATGACATAATTCGCAAGGCCCAGTGCAAAATGAAAATGCAGAGAATTCCCTGGCGGTCCATTGGTTAGGACTTGGCACTTTGACTGCCATGGCCTGGGTTTGATCTCTGGTGGGATAACTAAGATCCCCCAAGTGACTTGGCATTGCAGAACAAAGAAAGAAAGAAAACGTGGTCTCCGTAGCTCAAAAAGTATTAGGAATTTCAAAACAGCAACAGGAATGTGTTAAACCAAGCGTGGGACCTGTGTCACCGTCCCACTTGCACATTCAAGAAGCCGGCCGTCTCTAGAGGGGAAAGAGGATACCTTACTCTTTGAGACACACTTTCCTGGCCCATTGCCCATCCCTCACACATATGGCCCCACCCTTCCTGACAGCAGAGGGTGCAGATGAGAGCCAAAGGAGTTGAGGTGGGGAGACCTGGGGAGAGAGACAAGGAAAGGCAAAGAGTCACAGAGAAAAGAGAGGGGATTTCTGTGGTGGTCCAGTGGTTACGAATCCACTTTTCAATGTGGGGGGACACAGGATCTCAGGGAACTAAGATCCCAGATGCTGTGGGACAATGAAGAGGAAAAATAAAAGGAAGAGAGGTATAGCAAAGGATGGAGAAGAGGCTGTCAGTGGGGGTGGAGGGGGCAAAACAGATGGAAAGAATGAAATGAAATTCAGTGTAAAGAGAGATGTGGAAAGATGATGTTCAGAGACAGAGTGAAAGTGAAAGTCACTCAGTCCTGTCTGACTCTTTGCTACCCAGTGGACTGTACAGTCCATGGAATTCTCCAGGCCAGAATACTGGAGTGGGTAGCCTTTCCTTCTCCAGGAGATCTTTCCAACCCAGGGATCAAACCCAGGTCTCCCACGCTGCAGGCGGTTTCTTTACCAGCTGAGCCACCAGGGAAGCCCAAGAATACTGGGGGTGGGTAGCCTATCCCTTCTCTAGTGGGTCTTCCCGACCCAGGGATTGAACTGGGGTCTCCTGCTTTGTAGGTGGATTCTTTACCAACTGAGCTATCGCAGAGAGGGGCTTACAAAGAAGGGAGAGAGAATTCTTGGCCTAAGACTGGGTCCCAAGGGAGGGAAGTGAGACCTTAACTTCAGACACACAATCTCAATAATTGCAATAAATACTATTTTAATGCAATACCTTAAAAATTGAATTTAATATGAAAAAGTTCAAGATGAACACTGTACCCCAATTTGAGATAAAGTGTCATTACCAGACTGTGCTCAGACTCACTGAAGCCTGAGGTAGATGAGAAATTCAGTAAGACTGAGGTCTCTGTTTTGAAAATTCTGATATTTTGTTCATCGTGGACTTTTGCATGAATTGACAAAAAAATATTGCATTAGAATATGATTAATCTTGATTACTGAGTTTTTCGGGCACCTCTTCCCCTGTAAAGTTTGTGTTTCGGGGCTTCTCTGGTGACTCAGTCGGTAAAGAATCCACCTGCAATGCAGGACACCTGGGTTTGATCCCTGGGTCAGGATGAACCCTTTGACAAGAAAATAGCAACCCACTCCAGTGTTCTTGTCTGGAGAATCCCAAGGACAGAGGAGCCTGGTGGGTTACAGTCCGTGGAGCTGCAAAGAGTCAGACACGACTGAACGACTAAACCACCACCATTGTATTCATGGATTGCGATACTCAACAAAGACGGCAATTAAAAAATAAATAGTTCGTGTCTGAAGCCAAGGCCACACATGCCTACCCTTGGCCCCCAGGTTCCCCACCCCCAGCCCTTCCCGTTCATTTTTCTGCCTCCTCAGGGTCCTATCAGCTGGCACTGGGCTCCCACTACTGACCTGAGCAGAGAGTGGGATAGCGAGAGCTAGGAAACCTGAGCCTGGGGCGGGGGGCGCGGGGGTGATGGGAGAAGGCTCCACACCGGGGGTCAGGTGAAGAGATTCTGGGTGGAGGGGGATGGCGGGGGCGCTGTGCTAAGATGAAGCAGCCCGGGACCTGGGGTGGGGGAGGACAGGGGTCTCACGTTGCAGGCGTTGGTTCTGGAGTTGGGGATGCCAGCGCAGAGCATGGAGTCCCCCAGCAAGTCCTTGTAAACCTTCTTGCAGTCTTGGGGGGAGATGAGCTTGACGTCTGTGCACATGAGCTGCGCTGGAAAGGTCACTGTGGATGGGGAGGGGAGTCAGTCTGAGGTCTGAGGTCCCGATGGGGAGAGGATGGGGGTCCAGGATTCTAGACCCTGAAGGACGAGGGGGCTTGGGGTGGGGGGAGGGACTCCACATTAGGATCATGAACAGGGGGCTGACTCCTGGTCTCCTGGGTCTGGGGGAGGAACGGTCAGGGTCCAGAGCCCCTGGGTCTCCCAGGCAGCCTCACCATCAGGACTAGTGGTGGTGCCCCAGCCGGAAACGGTGCACGTGGTCCCCGGGGGGTCGCAGCGGGAAGGCAAGTTGACTTTCTTCACACTGGAGGACAGCTTGGCCCGGCCATTCAGCTTCACCAGCATGAGGTCATTGGCGTGGGTCTGTGTGGAGTAGCCCGGGTGGCGGAAGGACCGTGTGGCCTTGATCTTCTGGCCGCTCACCAGCCGATCACTGCCCATGTGCACGTTGTACTCACTGGAGGAGGGAGCAGTGTTCAGAGAGATGCTGTGAGTGAGAGAGGGGGCGGGGACCAGAGAGTGCAAGTGGAGGGGGGGACAGGGGCCAGAGAGGGGGACAAAGACCCAAGAGAGGGGGACAGAGATCAGAGAGGGGGATGGGGTTGGGGGGGTGGACAGGAACCAGAGAGGGGGACAGAGACCCAAGAGAGGGGGACAGAGATCAGAGAGAGGGGGATGGGGACCAGGGGGGGAGACAGAGACTAGGGGGGAGATGGGGACCAGAGAGAGGGGGATGGGGACCAGGGAAAGGGGGACAGAGACCAGAGAGAGGGGGACAGGGACCAGAGAGAGGGGGACAGGGACCAGAG